>JALBCR010002713.1:0-84451 GCA_030710515.1 Abscondita cerata
TCAGTGTACTTCGTTCAGTTACATGTGCTCAAGATAGTACTCAATCCGAGGAATTTGCGGTCTGTGGACTATGAATTATCATTGAACGCAGCGAGAGCACTTAAAACTACTACAACAGATAAAACCCTGTTTGTTGAAATAATTCTTAAATGTCAATAAATTTTGAACAGTATTTATAATGGCTCCACGAAAGCAGATTAACAAGTATAAACCATCTAGAATTAAGGAGGACGTGGTGTTAGAGTTACATAAATTCAGCAAGAATTTAACTTCAAAAGGCGACGGGTCATCGTAAAAGGTAACGAAACCCTACAGCCCCGATCTCGTTGAAATGATTCCTTATGCAGGAAACAAAACAAAAATTTTAAGTATATACTGGTTGTAATTGATTGTTTTCTAAATACGTTTGGACTGCTCCTATCAAAACAAAAGATGGGAAAAGATGTGACAGAAGCTATGAAATTAATCCTCTTGCAACTGAATGCTTCCCAATTCATTTACAAACCGATCACGGTTTAGAATTCTATAATAAAACGTTTCAGACTCTTATGAAGAAAAACAATATAAATCATTATAGTACTTTTTAGCACAAAAAGGCCTCAATAGTCGAACATGTTAATCGTACTTTAAAAAAATTTATTGTGGAAACAGTTTAGTTTGGAGCACTATAATGGGTGAATATATTACAAAGCATAACAACCCGAAATACAACAACACCTATCATCGAACAATTAAAATGAAACCATCCATGGTTAATAAGAAAAACGAAAACTTATAGTAAATTCTAATTATAGTAATATAAAAATTGCTCATGCCAAAAGAACAAATATTCAATTGGAGATCACGTTAGAATAAGTAAACGTAGACAAATATTTCAAAGGGTTACACTCCAAACTGGTCAAATGAGATTTTTGTAATAAGAAAAGTTAAACTAACAAATCCAACTACTTATCTATTAAGAGATAAAATAGGCGAAGATATTCTTGGAGGATTCTACGAAGCAGGCTTCAGAAAGTGAAACATCCCGATGTATACTTGATTGAGAAAATTTTAAAGAAAGGAAATAAAATATATGTAAAATGGTTAGGTTTTAATACAAGATCACAATAGTTGGATTGATAAAAAAAGTATCGCTTAAGTATGCATGATATAAAATAAAATATTATAATAATTCTGTAATATGAAAAATACGTTAAATATAACAATTTTAATGTTCTATTCTGTTTACTTTATATCCTGAAATATCAAATTTCGCTAACCTGCATTAGCATTCTACATTAATTGAGATGAAAGTTCACTAACTTAAGAGTAAGATGTAAAACTTAATTTAGGGCAAAAGTCTTTAACCTACAGCGACCCCGTCTCTTGTCTCGTTGGTTCCAATTACCCTCAAGCGGTCTCCGAACTGTCCCGGACCGCCCCAAACTTCCCGCGCGACCTTGAACAATTCCAAGCGACCTTGAACAATTCCAAACGACCTTAAGCAATTCCGAGTGACCTTGAACAATTCCGCGTGGCCTTGAGCAATTCGAACGACCTTGAGCGATTCCGAACGACCTTGAACAATTCCGAACGACCTTGAACAATTCCGAACGACCTTGAACAATTCCGAGCGACCTTGAACAATTCCGAACGACCTTGAACAATTCCGAACGACCTTGAACAATTCCGTGCGACCTTGAACAATTCCGAGCGACCTTGAACAATTCCGAACGACCTTGAACAATTCCGATCGCTCCCGAACGACGCCGATCATGCGCGCACGTTCCGGACCACAAACGAGGACAACCGACATTTGAATATCCCCACTACAAATTCAAATTTCGCGCCAAAAGTGAGCCAGAAACGGTACTACTACACTACTATATTTCCTGTTCTTTGTAGTATCGGATAAGGCACATATTTCTATTTTTGACTCTGTCCAGTTCCATTACTATTTCTTGTTCTCTGATGTTCCACGTTCTTAATATTATTCCGATCTTTCTCTATTCTTGTTTTTTCTTTGTCGTACGTTTCGTTACATACAAAATTTCCACATAGTGGTGTGACTCTCAGCGTTACCTTTGAAGTTAAGTTTATGATGTAGCATAATGATACATATTTCTAAAAAAAAGAAATTAATTAATTGGTAGCATGATAGTTGATGGAAAAGCAGAAATAATGTGTTGAAGGAACAATTATGCGACCCCCGAAATATATAAAATGGATTACATATTAGGTATTGGCTAATCAAAATTATCAGTTTTCCTTGAACTATTATGTATGCCCATTTGTTTTGCATAAGCAAACAAGTTGTTACTCATGAACTTACTATACTATAAACTTTGATGTAAGTTTATATCCGTTTGAGTTGCTTTTTTAAACTACATGTTGATGTATTTGTACCTGAAGTTATGTTGTTTATGTTAACATACAAACACTTTTGGCAAATTTTGAATTTTAAATTTGATTGCAAACAAGAGAATATTTTGATAACAATTATTAATTAATGATATGATATTTAAAAAATAAGAAATAAAAAAAAATCTTGAACTTAATAATCATGGGCTACATATACGTATTAGTATAATTTTGTCTCATTTGAGACCAGATTTAGCCCGTACTACTTTTTAGGCAGTTTGTTATGAAGTATAAAGATGAATTTTCAAAAAACGCGTCAAAACTTGAAATTTAGAAAAGGCACGTTTTACAGGATGTGACTGCAAAGGAAAGGCAAACAATAATACATTTAAAATCGCGTGTTTGCCATGTAACCCAATCTGGAAAAATGTAAAACGTATCAATTTTTTGAGAATTCCAGCCGTTCATTCGGTCCGTACAAAAAAGAAAAATTGTACAATAAAACTAAACAAAATTCAATAGGGTTCTCTCAATTGAAAAAATGCTTACGAAGCTTTTAATACAATTAATGTTTATAATGAATTAGGTTTGTTCTGGTTGTCAGAACATGCAGATATCTTTCTGATTTTACATCTTATAAACCAATACAACTTATAAGCATTTTCAGAAAGTAAAAATGTTTAGTTATACTATTATTAACTAAAACTTATTATATCAAATTATTCCTTAATTTAAACTAGAAAATCGATGTATTTACAGCAGGTCAAAAAATTTCTCATTTATGAAATTCCTCCTAATGTGAATCATTGCACTAAAAGTTCAAAATAAAAATACTTTATAATTTTTTTTTTAAATTCCACGTTTTTTTTCTGTGGACTAAAAGAGTGAGAAAATTTAATTTTTTTGGGGGCTTTAAAGAAATTTATTTCAAAGTTTTAGTTTGACGTTCCTGAAACTTCATACATTTACTACACGTATATTGCAAAATTGTAAATCTAGATCAAATTGTTTGTAAAATTCTACCACTAAAAACGTGATAGATCTTTTAACTATCAAAAATGTCTGGAAAGATACGAAAGAGAAATAATTAACAATAATACGTCCTACGTTTTAGTTATATAATTGTTACAATTTGATCTAGATTTATAGTTTTGCAATTTACCTATACTTTAGTAAAGGATGAAGTTTGAGGAACGTAAACTGAAATTATGAAACAATTTTTTTGAAGCCCCAGAAGTTTAAAAAAATTATATTACTTACTAAAATTGTGTTCTATAGTTATACAGCGACAAATCGGAAAGCCGCTGTTGACCCATCGTATTTCTTAAGTAGCTTTTAATTAATTTTAGTTTGGAAAACGAATGCTGCGGACGATACACTTTACAGGTAGGAATAGTAATGCAACATCAGACGTCTGGTAAATTGAATGAAACACACCTATTTTCAATTAATAAATGCTTCGTATTGTCTCTAATTTAGATATCCCATCACTTAAATCTAAAGAATTTTTCTATGCAACGGAAGGCAATACGAATCATAAGTGGGCTTAAGTACCGTGATGGTTTTCATAAATATGGGAATATTAACGCTGCCTTACATATTTATTTCAAACTGTGTAAGTTTTACTAAAAGTATGGAACAAAACAATATAGTGATATCGGATGTTCATAATTATTACACCCGTTAAAATAACGATCCATGGTTAGGGGATGTATAGATTAACAAAAACCGAGAATAACTTCTTACATACAACAAACAAAAGATATAATTCTATACCGATAGAAATAAGACAACAGTTTTCAAATACTTAGAATTAAATCATTTTTATTAAGAAATGCGTTCCATTCTCGTGCAGGAATATTACAATAAGGATTTTAATTTAGTTTAGTTCAATTATTTGCTTTTAATTTTTATTTTATTTTTGTCGAATTTACAACCTGGCGTCTGTAAAAATATTTTTGTAAGTATGGTGCAGCAATAAATTTATTATTATTATTTTATACAACACGTATAATTAACTTTGTAATACTTATTCAATAGGGTGGGTCGCTTTTGTATGGAAAAAATAAATTGTCTAATATGTTTTGTAATAGTAAAAAAACGTGACCCACATGCTTTATGAAAAATAATGAAAAAAAAATTTTTAGTTTAACCCCTTCTACCCGCGCATTGAGTTTGAAAAACTGATTTTTGTTTTTTTTGAGAATTATTTGAAAATCCATTTCTCGTGGCTCATAGGAAAAACAACTACGTAAACTAATAAAATAAAGTGCTTTTGGACTATTTTTTTTTATTAAGAAAGAAAATAAACAAATAATAAGACAAAATAAAATAAAATATCTTCAAATCACGTTAAAATCTTTTTACTTTCGAACTTAGGCATAAGCGTTCGAGAAATAATTTTATTCTTAATTAAAGCTTCTCTTGCTGTTTTGTGGCATAGCTGCATAGATGCCTCTGTTACTGTTTTTACAGCCCGCTCCACAGCTTGAGTATGACATGGTAGCCGCAGAAAAGGACTTCATCATCACCACCTGACTCAACTAGGGAATGAAAAGTCTTATCCGGAACATTGGTCAATATAGGTGGTTGCGAGTAAGATTGCTGCCAGTCTATCAAATCGATGTAAGACGAAGCGTTTAAATTTATCTTAGGCACTTCAAAGACTCGAAGTTGAAGGGATTCAGATGATTTCCTTGCCTTTAAAATGCGTCTAGCGGCAAGTTCTCTCACATGTTTTTGTTCGTCAGATAACATAGACAACAGCAAATTCTCTGGGTGTGCAAAAAGCATTTCGCTTCATTACAGGATCAACAACACTCTTTAATTCTCGCGGAAGATATCGACAATTATATACCAACTTCCAAAAGTGCCTTGCTCCATCTTTACATGTCGGATTTGATTTGATTTCGAACCAAATAGGAGCATATACTTTAACTGCAAAAGTAGCGAGTTGTTTCAGTTCGTTTGTGGGTATCTCGGTAGACACATATAAGCGCAAAATCCTGTTGGCCTTTGTTAGCCACCTGGCATGTGACATTCTTTCCGGAGAGCGATTAGACAAATCAGAAGAGCACTTACCACTTATGACGGCAGATGTGATATCATAAAGGTAACGTTGATCAGAACTGAGGTCTTTTACATTTGAAATGTTTGGTAACATACCTTCTATCTTTTCAAACACGACAACGGAGCGCTTCTCGCAATCATCTAATAACTTTCCGATAGCACCTGAATAAGTATTAGGTCCTGTTGTGGTGCCATCAAGTTTTGCAAATAAATGTCTTAAGGGCAGTTCATTTAAGTGCAAAAGGCATATGATCCATTGAAGTGGTCGGTGTAAACGCTTTTCTAAGAGCCGTATGACTCCGCCGTATTTGCCCGTATTGGTTACCGTCCCATCACAACCTATGGCAAGAGTATCCTCTAGAGACATATTCAGTTGACCTGTTACTGTTTGAAAGATAGCAGACTCCAGCCCTTTTGCAGTTCCATGGCTTGGGACGGCATATCCGACATAAACCGATCCCGGTTCTTTAATTATTGAAATATGTTCTTCCACGGATGTTGAGCGGTATTTTTCCCCTTTCATAACAATTTTCAGGGTCTTGTCTTTTCGTCCATCAAAAATAAGGCAGGAATAATATCTAGTTGGCCGTGAGATAAGGTTTCTTTCCGTAATTTTGTCTCGCTCGTCGCAATTTCGACTTATCGATTACTTCGTTGTTGATTTTCACATCTTGCAAAACAGCAGAAGCGACAGCAGCAGCTGCTCTGTCGGATAACCCGTATCGGTCACAGATAGCTGACAAATTCTTGAGAGATGCTATTTTACGTTTTTGATGCTGGTTTTGATGAACTTGAGGGCGAGGGCAAAGTTTGTTCTTCATCGCTACTTTCAGACGTTATAGAGGTATTAGGATTTTCATGAGAAGGGCCCGGTTCACAAACGCTAGAATCGTAATAGGATTTAAGCTTAATTTTCTATCACTCAGTTTTCTTTTCCTTTTACTTGTCAATAAATCAACAGTTCCTATAATCATTTTTCTCTCTGTTCTCTGATCTATTAAAAAGCTCGTTCTTCCTTAGGAATCTTTTGGTCTTTGGAACATTTGCATAACTCTAAATCTTTACACTTACATGAACTTAAATCAAACAGTCTTTCGGAATTTCTATGAAAATCTTGAATCTTTTCTTCTGACAAACGCTTCAAAGATTTTAATAAATTTTACACTTCGCGTGGTAACTTTTAATTAATTGCATCACACGATTATGAGATACAGTAGGAATAGACGCTTTTCTCCACAAATATTCAACTTTAGATGACACTTTTTCAGATATCTCATTAATGGATGGCTCTTTTGAATTGTTCTCAAGTTTAAGCTGATGTCTTACTAAATTGTAATATTTCATAACTTGTTTGTAAGTGGGTAATTGATTTTCGTTAATTTCTTCCGGAGCTCCAAAATGGGACAACTTGTGGATTTTCGGGTATTATTTGAAATCTCCATGATGCACAACGTCACAAAACTAACAAAATCTTATTAAAATAGCGAAAAATAGATAAATGCGTGCGACCTTTCTCCCGGAACTAATTAGGCGTACTGAGACAATGACGCGTGATCGACAGGCTACGCCCTCTTTTCCCACTCCTCCCCCCGCACTATAGGCACGATTATTCTAATATTTTGGTTTGATTATTATTTGTATTACGTGTATCTCTGTTTATAAGAATGCTATATTATTTTACGCCTTGTAGTTTATACAATAAACTCTGATAAAATAAATCAAATTTTAACATTTTTTCGGATTTTCAAACGTCATGCGCGGGTAATTAATGTTAATATTAATAAAAAAATAAATATATACGTTTTAAGTCTCTACCCAGGTCATGTTTTCCCACTATTACAAATTAAAATTCGGAAAAAATTTTTCGACCCACCCTATTATTCAAGTTTGCATTAAGATCTCAAATATTGATAGACCACAGAATATAAAATACTGGGGTTCAAGGTTTTTTAAATACCATGTTTGTGTCGTTTATACCGATTACTTTTTGGTCTCAATTTTTTTTTTCAGTGCAAATGACTTTGTTTTCCCTGTTTTTTTTAAGTCGCTTGCGTTTATTTAACTGATAATGAAAGCGTTATTGTTCTTATTCAAGTAACATTGACTGACCACCTTTAAAACGAGTTTACCAAACTCTGGTTTAATCTTCTGAGTTTAACCATTGGTTTAACAGAAAAACTATCTACTACTTGCATGATCCCTGGTGAGGGGTGTCATTTCTACTTAAGAATACATTTTTATAAACTAAGATATCATTATCATACAAATGAAGTCATTAAAAAAATAAATGTTGAGAGATGCGATCTACGTAAGAATGTACATAGTAAGAATAAGTGGAATAACTGCTGCACTTGATTTCTTCTTGTATTAATATTTTACGCAAAGTTGTCCAAGAATCTTGTGCAATTACAAAAATTCTTTCAGTTGCATTGGTTTGTTCGTCGCAGTCATTGTAGAAATTTAATTTTCTATTACAATAAACAATGCCAAAATTACGTTTGATTTAAACACAAAATAATACCACATAGAAAAGATGTTTAATACATTTTAGAGAAGAATCTCATTTAAATTGAAATGCCAAGATGGATATATTGAAAAGGTATTAAAATTCTAATTTTAATTAAACGGCGTTAAGCATTTTCGCCTCTCGGCAGGATTGAAACGCGTTAAAGTATCAAAAAAGCTATAAGATTCGGTATTATGCAAATTTAGCATACAAACGTTTACTTGTACAACAAATTTACGTAAGTAAATTATTCACGTAAACGACTTAGAAAATCTTTAAGATTTTCGGCTTACAAATTGTAAGCACCTGATAACGAATATAAAACGCAAATTAATTTTAAACTTGTTCCAAATTTGAAAATTTATTACATAATTTTATTACTTTTTACACCTTATCTTACATATAAAAATTATGTTTGTACTTAAATTAATTATAAAATATTTTTTTTTGTGTCCGCCAATACTTGTATTTATAAATTGTTACCGGTTTCGACTTTATAATAAAATTAAAGTCATCTTCGGACAAAATCTGTACAAAATTAAAAGCTAATAATAATAACAAATTAAGAAAAAAGATATAATGTCAAATTGACATTAAATTATTTTTAAATGTAAGTAAAGATGGCGCAAAGGAAAATAACTAAATTCGGCAGAATGTTTTAATTTTTGTAGTTTAAACAAAGTTCGAAAAGGTTAATTTGATTATTGATTAATGAGTTTGAATTTGTGGTGTGAATATAAATATTTTCGAGTATATCTAAATTGTGTTTGTTGTTATTATTAACATTAAAGGGATGAATAAGTTGTTGATTTTTAACTGAGTGTTTTTCTGTAATAATATGATAAGCAAAAAGTAGATTTTATTGAATTTTGATTATTATTGTATTTTTCTGGTTTTTCTATATATCGTAAGTGTTCTTTAAGTCTTATTTTAAAATTTCTGGATGTTTTGCCAATATAAAATTTATCACAAGAACAAGTAAGTTGATAAATACCACTTTTGTTATTTAAATCTAAACAATTATAAAAAGACGAGAAAATATTTTTAAGGTTAAATTTAGTAGAGAAACTAATTTTGTGTTTAATATGTTTTCTTAATTTATTTATTTTGTTAGAAAAGAAATAAATATAAGGAATAGAAATGTATTTAAATTCTTATTTATTATCAATAGGTAAAGAGTAGTATAAGATTTTAAATGATGTTTGTACAATAATTTTTTATATAAATTGTTAATTAAATCAAAAGGGTAATTATTTAATTTAGCTATATAAAAAATTAAGTTAAGTTCTTTAAAATAGTTGTCATTTGATAAAGGAATATTAAATAACCTATTAAAAAGAAAATGGAAAGAAGAAATTTTGTGTGAAATAGGATGATAAGAATCAAAAGGTATAATTTGTGATGTTGTGGTAGGTTTTCTATATATATCAAAAGAGAAAATATTACTATTTGGTAATGTAATAGAAAGATCTAAAAAAATAATTTTATTGTTAATTGAAAGTTCAAAAATAAATTTAATTCTGTTGTGTAAATTGTTAAGGAAATTAAGAAAAATATTGACATCATTTAAAGGTCTTTAAAAATACAGAAAATATCATCAACATATCTTTTCCATAATATTATATGTTTTTTGAAAGAACATTATTAAAAATAAAATTAGTTTCTAAATTACTAAGAAAATTTCTGCTAAAAACAGGAGATATAGCAGAAAACTCATAGGTAAACTTGTTCTTGTTTATAGAAAATATTTTAAAAAGTAAAGAATTGATTTTTGAGACAAAATTCAAGTAGATAGATTAATTAAATTTTGGGTTATAAATGTCTTTCTTTCCATTTTCTTTTAATAGGTTATTTAATATTCCTTTATCAAATGACAACTATTTTTAAAGAAGTTAACTTAATTTTTTATATAGCTAAATTAAATAATTACCCTTTTGATTTAATTAACAATTTATATAAAAATTATTGTACAAACATCATTTAAAATCTTATACTACTCTTTTATATATTGTTAAATTAGAATTTAAATACGTTTCTATTTCTTACATTTATTTTCTTTTCTAACAAAATAAATAAATTAAGAAAACATAATAAAACAAAATTGAGTTTCTCTACTAAATTTAACCTTAGAGGATTCTTTCCTTGTAGAATTCGACGTTTTAGTGACGATTTTTGAACACACTTTACTCTAAAACTAAACGCTCAATGATTTAGAAAAATATATAACGTCTACCAAATACAACTAAAGATCGATAATTAATTGAAAATGATAAAAATCTAACCAGTTCATTTATAAAAAATCGTGAAAAATCGAAAAAACGTTTCGACTTTTAACTCATTTTCTACCGATTCGAGTTAGATTTTTACGTAAGAAATCATCACGCGACTTGCAGATATTTTAGTAACAATTTCAACAACAACAACAAGTTTGAAACTCTTAGATAATTTTTATAAGTGTAATTTGACTTAGAGAATCCTTTTTAAATCGTCAAATTACATCTAAATATTATTCGGTGATAGCCGGTTTTCCAAGAACAGTTTTAGTAACTGAATCCGTAGGTATTCACTTTGTGACTGAATTGTGTAGTGATTGCAGTTTGTTTATTTAATTTTATTTCTGTATTTTAATTGGTAAAATGGGAAGAATTAAAAATAAGAAATTGGGAATCACTCAACATCGAAAAAATAGACGATTGATGACACAACGAAGGTATTGCCTTATAAACATAATATTATACCTTATAATCAATGATATTATGTTGTCTCGTCTTGGAGTATTATTAAATAACTACCTGAGCTTGAGTTTAGAGTTGTAAACTTTCGCACTACTTATCCATTCAAAAAAGTTGAAAGATTTTAAACGTACCTAACTGTAAATATTACAATGATATTACCACAAACAATTATTTGATCCTGCCACGTCAATAGCGACAAAGACTAAGTTATGTAAATTTATAGTAATTATTTTTTCGAACACGTAGCTACAATAAAATCGAAATTGTAAATGTCACAAAGAAGCTTTACATTATTTTACCACAAGCTTTATAGTAAAAAGTATTCAATTTTTTTTCAAGCTGCTAAGGTAGGATATTCCACGAGTTTTGCATTTTAGTACTTGCCCATGTTTTGATGTTTAGTACAACAGATAAAATATTCACTTGCGTTTTACGTGCTTTAAAAAGATCAAGATAAAATATTTGTTATTACGAGATGTCACAGATAATTTGGACATTAAATATTTTATGGTAGTATAGAAACTTATAAGATAAAGTCTAGCGCAGAAACTGCTACAAAACTAAAAAAAAATGATTTAATTTTTGTCCAAGCAAATTCAATCAAAAGGTGTAATATTGTGGATAGGTACTTCCACGACCAACTTCCTATAGACTTTCTTTCATACTATTAGATGTTCTCTTTCAATTTTCACTCTATTTACGCTTAACATTTTTGTTTTATTTTTAGATTTGCAAAGAATAAGTTACCTTTAAACTGCGATGGAGTAAATCGCGAGAGGGGAAGTACAGTTTTACAAAGAGAATACGATATAAATGAACCTTCAACTAGTACGGAGGTATTTGACAAGCCCTTCCAGTCTCTTGGACAAGACGATTCCTACATGTCTCAGTCCTTGTCACTGTAAGAATTGTTCGATGAATCGATCGAATTTAGTGATCAATCTCCCTTCTCCAAAAGACGATCTAACAAAAAAATTGCAAACAGGGGCAGATGAATTGTTGATGTGCAACATTTTATTGACCAAATCTTGTCATTTCATCATCATAAACTATCTTTCTTGTACTTCTTGAACTTCTGGAAATTCTTGTTGTAAACTTTTCAAAGAAATTCGTAAAGGTTTTATTTCCGCATTTATATTGAAATGTAACATATGTAATGTTGAATACAAAATTCTATCAGATAAGACTGAAGGAAAATTGAATACAAATGAAGCTGGGTGTATTAGGTACAATAAGCATTAGTTGTCAGATTTTTCTCAACTTAATGAATTTGTTAGTACTCTGAACATTCCAACAATTCCTTACAAAGGTATAAAAAATAATTGAAAATGAACTGCACAGAAGTTATCGAAGAAGAGTCATGGAGATGCATGATTGAAGCAGGGAATGAGGAAGCACAAATTACTAGAAAAAAACAATGAAGTAGATAATATCCACTCTAATTACTGTGGGTTGCTGATGGCGCGTGGTACAAAAGGACATATCAGTCGACCTTGATAATTCCCGTTCTGTGTTGCAGCTTGTATCGTCGGACAAAGAACTTGGCAAACTTATATTTTTGGGGATAAGAAATAAATTTTGTGCAATGTGTTATATGAGAAAACAGAATCACTTATGTTTTAAAAATTGGCATGGAACATCTACTGCCATGGAAAGTGACATTATTTTAGAGGGACTCAAGCAAAGTGTTGCGTTATTCATGTCGTAAAATATGCGTACCTTGTTGGAGATGGGGGACAGTAGTGTCTTTAAAAAAACTTTAAACAGAGAGGGCCGCTACTCAGAAAAAATTGAATGCTCTAATCATTTGTTAAAGAAATTATTGTAATAACCCAAAAAAATTGTCGTAACATAGAAGTTTAGTTCCAAAAGGCTTCCCATCACTCCTGATTTGCGACAAGCGTTTAAAAATGTAATATTCAAAGACTTAGAACAGCAGTGGAGCAGTGCTACAAAAATATAGAAGAACCCAGAATGTTTTATTTTCATTAAAAAGTTAATTAACTTAAAAAAAAATATATTGAAAATAGTATTTCTCATGTTTTTAGGTGAACATAAAAAAAAAGTTATTCTTACTTTTGCAATGGAAGTAAGCCGAATGAACTAAACTTAGTTCCAGTCCTCAAGCAATGTGGTTTTAATAATGATATTACAGTAGAGTCCGTTTATAATGACACCGAAAGGAATTGACAAACACGTCATAATAAGCGGACGTCATACAAAAGCGTTTTGTGAAATGAAAAATCTTTTCATGTAAATATGTACATATGTACTTAAGTATTTTAATACAGAAACATAGTAATTAAATATGTATACATACATATTAAATCAAAATCAAAATTGCACGTAATCAGCACATTATAACACATACAAGTGTATTTTTACTGTAAAGTAATCTGTAATTTTTGTCTGTTTTTTGTTTTTCATTTTATTGTAAAAAACAGTCTCTAATACTATTGTGTATAGAAGACATAGCTATGGTCAAATTATCATTTTCAATATTGCTGTGAACAAATCGTGATAATAATTCCGCAGCTTTTAATGCCTCTTCTGCGGTAGGTAATGGTGCTTCCTCGACTTCCTCTTCCCCATCACTTTCGAGTTGTTCTTTAGCACTAATGTTCTGTACGATATTTTCATCGGTGGGTTCTTCGAATGTGAGGAGAGCGCTATCGATGTCAACATATTCTTCCCACATTTCCGGTGCTGCTAAAGAATCTGAATTTAGGTTTCGTGACCACAAAGATAAAGGAATGTCATCTTCTTCATCGAATTCATGTTCTGATATTTGAATAGGTAAACCGTCGTGCCTTTCAATGAATCCTGCATGTTTGAAACAGTTATGAATGGTACTTTGTGACATTTTATTCCAGGCATCATTAACCATCAGAATTGCATCTAGCACCGTTATTTTTGTAGAAGAGTTGTTTTCATTAGCATCAAGACAACTAATCATTTGAGCACAAGGTTCTTCCTAAAAATTCGTTTTGAGTGATCGTATTATTCCCTGATCCATTGGCTGTAGTACTGATGTTGTATTCGGCGGAAGGAAAGCAAGTGTTATAGACTTTAAATCAGTAACATTTGGATGCGCGGGCAATTATCAACCAGCAATAGAATCTTTTTCTTCTTCTTTACCAAATCACGATCCCAATCACGAAGCCATTTTCAAAAAGTTCTGACGTCATCCAAGCTTTACGATTGTTAGTATAATCGACAGGTAATGATTTGACACTTCTAAAACATCTTGGTTTTGTGACTTTCCAATAATAAGCAATTTCTTCTTCTCTGTGCCACTCATATTCGCTGCTACCATGACAGTTATTCTATCTTTCGACAACTTACCTCCACTACAATTTCACCTTTAAATTTTAAAGTTTTATCCGGCATTAATTTGTAAAAAAGTCCTGTTTCATCAGCATTAAATATCTCATCATCAGAAAATTGTCTTCGTAAATTCGCCACACAGATATCAACCAGTTTGTTGTTGAATTTTGATCAACAGACGAAGATTCACCGACAATTTTTCCCGCCACAATGTTATGTCAGTAGTTATATGATGCCGATCCTAGACCACATTAGAAGTGGCCCAGGATCGGGATCAGGGTTTCGGGAAAGATCGTATGTAAACGTGAAGGGCAAAGCACTTCGGCAGTGGCCTAGAATCGGCATGTGGTTTTGAGGAGAAAGTGGTAGGATAATGTCTGGTATGATCGTAGGAAGAACATGAAGCTCTTGCTGCCGGTTATGTAAATGGAGGTAGTACATTATGTTTTTTGTGTTTTAAATGTGTTTACACTTTATGTACTATGTAGATGTTATTTGTCAAACATTGTGAAAAAAAGCTAATTTAAATTCTAGTTTTACATTTATTTTAAGTTGATTGAATTTTCTTTAGATCAATTTCTTTGTATTTACGCAATATTGTTCTTGTTTATCCAGCTATTGTGCGTTGAATCAAACCCTAACCATTTTACAAACAGTTTAGAGCCTTTTTTCTTAAAACTTTTTCAACTAAGTAAGTGTCTTTGTGTTTAACTTTTTGCAATTCCATTTCATAAAACGCTCCTAAAATATTTTCATTTTTCATATCTTTTAATAAATATGTAGTTGGGTTAGTTAATTTAATTTTTCTAATTATAAAATTTCGTTAGACCAATTAGGTGTATAACCTTTTTCAAATTCTTTTCGATATTTGCTAATTCTTACATGATCCCCAACCAAAAATTTGTTGTGTTTACTTGCTATTTTTACGTGTGAGTATACAGATTTTAAAATCCGTTTTTCATTCTTTTGTTGACCATTGATGGTTTCATTCGAATTGTTCGATGAAAGGAGTTATTATAACGATTTGTAATATCATCTAATATGTTTATCCATTTGTAATTACCGCGTAAACTAAACTGTTTCCACATGATGTTTTTTAATGTGCGATTAACGCGTTCAACAATAGAAGCTTTTTTAGTGCTAAACGTGCTGTAATGGTTGATTTTATATTTTTTCATCAATTTTTGAAATGTGTTGTTGTAGAACTCCAATCCTTCATCAGTTTGTAAATTTTTTGGTGAATACTTTAAATGTGACAAGATTTTTTCCATTGCGTTCGTTACATGTATCGCATTTTTTAATTTTAATGGAACCGTCCAAACATATTTCGAAAAACAGTCAATTACAACAAGTATATATTTAAACTGGTTATTTTCATTTGCATACGAAACCATATCTACTAAATCAGCTTGTAATGTTTCATTAATACCTCTTATTATAACACGTCGTCTTTTGAAATTGATTCTTGCTGGTTTATGTAGCTCTGATACTATATCTGATTTTGTAGAAGATGGGATACATTTTTTTGTTGACTTCTGTCGAATCATTTTTTTTTTATACTGAGTTAGTTTCAATGTTAATAGGACATTTAACTACTATTTCAGCAAATAATTTATGAAATCTGTTAGCGAAACTGTTTTGCTGATTATTTAATTCAAAAGATATAACATCCCCCATTTTAAGTAGACAATTAATAGCATCATTGCTAGTGTAAGGTTTTCCATTTATGTTCAATACCACATTGTCAATGTTAATAAGTACTCTTTCAATTACACCCATTCTTAATGGAAACGAATATGTGGTTTTGTCTGCAGGCAACAAAAACTTATGCTCTACAACTCTACTTGATTGAAATGATAGAATATGACTATAAAACATGTTATTAAAAACATTATGCGGTTCATTTTGGATATTATGATCAGATGTTTGGTTATGTTTTATTATATGACGACCAAACTTGTCTAGAGTCATTTTCTTAATAAATTATATTCGCTTCTCGTAATTCTTCTAAAATGGAGACAATTTCGTTTGTGTGATTTGTATGACCTGCTGTTTGAGACGCTACTAACAATTTTAACCTATCAACTAATTCATTAGCATTATCCCAATAAATATAATCAATGGGACGATTGTTCACTTCTTTGAATAATCCCTTACCTAAGGTTTTTTTGGTCTCTTTGGTGTTTCAAAATAGTTCGGTTGATTAAAATATAGAGGACCGATAATAGATTTATATTTTTCTGATCTGGTTCCTAGTATTTTACTATTAGGATCAAAATTACTTCTGCAAGCATTACTAATATCTAAAATCTCTTTGTATTTATACAAATCGTCTTGAGTATAAGCAATAGGAGTGTTTTTAAATAATAATTCGTACAATCCTGGTGACGCTTTATAAAAATTTTCATTTACTTTTAAGTCTGATCCAACAAATTCTACTACAGCTGTTCCTATATAGAACTTTTCTTGAAAGCTGTCATGTCGTATACCAGTTCTATGATCAAACTGCCGTTTTTATCATGTATCATGGCGTCTATATATTTTCGAGGCAGTTCATCGAAAGTTGCTAAATATTCATCATAAACGTTAGTATCAAGAATTGGTTGCAAATTTTGTTTGCTTTCTTCAACCGAATGTTGAATTAAATCATCCAAATCATAATCGTCTGCAACATCTACTGGTTCTGAAACAAAACTGTCTCTTCGCCGTCGTTTATTAAGTCTGTCGTTGGCACAGGATTTTTACTTAAACCATTTTCGTCTTCTATTTCACCCATTTTTTCGTCTTTAATGCTTGAATTTTTTCCTAAGATTTGAAAATTTTGTGTTAAAACTATTATCATTTTTCTCTTAAAGTTAGATATTGGTGTTGATTCAAACATAGGATGTTTACTTCGTGATTTTACATTTGCTTCATCTTTTTATTTACATGTAATTGATCAGATATTGTTTCTAATCGTTTTGTAATGGGAAAAAGGCCCTTTCCTGTGTAACTTCATTCCGTTTTAGTAATTCAAACTTTCGTTTTACTTCTTCTTTTTAATAAGTTTTTAGTTAGTTCAACTTCATTTGACAAATTATTGTTAAAATTCATCACGTAAGAGACTAGACGTACGTTTATTACTTTAAATGTTTAATGAATAACTTGTAAAGCTTCTTATATATATGTACCATATCTAAATAAAACCACTAGCCA
The DNA here is from genome assembly GCA_030710515.1 of Abscondita cerata. Classification (NCBI taxonomy): domain Eukaryota; kingdom Metazoa; phylum Arthropoda; class Insecta; order Coleoptera; family Lampyridae; genus Abscondita; species Abscondita cerata. The sequence goes on from JALBCR010002713.1 coordinate 17,173, forward strand.
ACCAAACAGTTTAAAAGTAAAGAAAACACAACTAATAAATTTAAAAAAATTGTTGTGTTTACGAAATATGTAACAATATTGTAAGTAAACTCAACAGTTTTTTAATACAGCTTATAAAAACCATTTTATTCATATTTTGATTGCGCTTGTATATACACTTACAAAAATGATCATTCTTAAGTTGAAAAAGGTTGAATAAAACAGTCAAATCCTTTTCTGTATCTACCAAAATTAATATCCCTTTCTTTGTCAATAACTAAAATCCATAACTTTCATTCCAACATAATGAACACATTTTCTTAAATTCATCAAACGTTAAATCCGTACCAACACTATCATCATAAATATGACGTAAATTTAATGTATCTTGTTTAAATAATATTATGAAGTTAGCGTTATCTCTGATTAATTGTTTTGGAATGCGGCTGTAAGTTTGACATAAATAAAAACAGTCTATATCATTGTGTCGACCCATACTAAAATATTCTTTCATTAAATTTTGTTTGTCACAAACTACATCATCAAAAATAAATACAGAATTAGATTTTGCTTTTGATGGTGAAGGTATATTACTTTCTAAATTATTAAATGCAAAATAATTTATACCTTCTATAGGCATCAATAAATTTTTCAGGTATTGATATTTTGGTTGAAAAAGTGATTTTGAATAAACGTAAACGTTTTTGAAACGCAATCCGTTGATGTGTTCAATTAAGCTAAGCATTACGTTAGTTTTTCCACAATTTGATGGCCCCACAATAAGGCCACGAACGGTTGATGGCAGTAACTCACCGTGCCTTTTATTAGTGTTACTATTTTGTATGTCATTATTAGACACCGTTAGTGCGATTGGTTGTTGCACAATTCGCATTTTAATGAAAACTAAAAATTATGTAGGTTTGAAAACTATAAATGCACTAGTTTTTTTAAAGAATAATTAGTATCTGTTTAACCGTATGTAATAAATCTTATACATGTTAATTCGGGACTTTGTCAAACCACTTAACAAAAAAATTATCATAAATATAAAGGTAGCGGTCTTGTAAATTCAGTTATAAATAACCTACCATTTGAACTACACATACCAGGATATAATTTTTGTGGACCAGGAACAAAATTACTTGAACGACTTGAAAGAGGGGACCGGGGTATTAACCAATTAGATGAAGCCTGTAAAGAACACGATATAGCTTATACTAACAACAAAAACATTGAAAACAGGCATAAAGCGGACAGACGTCTATTGCAAAAAGCTAAATTTATATTTTACTCTAATTCACCGTTTAAAGAAAAATATCATCTTTAGGTGTAATAGCTGCTATGAAAACAAAAGTAAAATTAGGAATGGGTTGTTCCTCTAGTAAGAAGAGATACCTGACAAAAAGAAAGAAAGTTAGAAAAACACGCGGAAAAGGATTAAAATTTAATGATCTAATTAAAATTGCAAGATCTGCATTAAGAGGAAAAAAATTGGGACTGTCAGAGGTGCTACAAAAGCAGCAATAAATGCTTTAAAATCTCTGAAAGATCGGAAGAAAATAAAACACGCTCGAATAATTCCGGTGCCAAAGGTTGGCGGATTTTACCATTAATTCCCATTTTTGCCGCTCTTGGTGCAATAGGATCGTTAATGGGGAGCAGCAGCCATCGCAAAAGCAGTAAATGCGGCTAGAAGTGCTAAAGATCAACTTAAAGAAAACCAAAGGCATAATCAAACTATGGAAGCTATAGCATTGAATAAATCTGGAAATGGTTTATACTTACAACCATATAAAAAGGATATGGTCTTTTTAGGACCACGAAAATACAAAACAAAATTGGATAAAACTTCCTAGACGGCCGTTAACTAATATAGATCTAATCCATTATGCAAAAAAGTTAAAGATAAAACATTTTCGGGGGTTTTTATGAAAGATGGATTACCAAAATCAATAAAATTAAAAGAATGCGGTATATTAAATTTAGATAATCAAAAGGTGAGGGAACTCATTGGACAGCTTATAAAAAAAATTGGCGAACGTGCTATGTATTTTGATAGTTTTGGAAATTTACAACCTCCATTAGAATTAATTGAATACTTAAAAGCGGCGGTCCTTGTAGCATAATTTACAACCATAAAAATTTTCAGTCGTTTAATAGTTTCAATTGTGGACATTTATGTTTGAAATTTTATATAATAACAATAATAATAACGGGCTTCTCGGTAGACCACATAGTTAGATGTTGGCTTTACAACCGAAAAGACCCGGGTTCAAATCTCTACCAACAAAAACTTCTAAATTGATATTGAAACTTTAACTCCATCTAGTAGGGCAAATTAAAATTAATAATATTTGGTTATTATATATTCTAATCCGATAACACTTAGAAGGTAAGTTAATATCCACATTTAGTTACAGGTTAGCATGTGTTCCACATTTACTCTGACAGGAACAGATTCTGTTCTTTCTAGTAAGTATTATCCACCGATCATATTAGATGGTGATAATTATGGTTTGGGGTTGATAAATTTAGAAACGTTTAATACAATAGCAAACATAGACAATAGTAATAACAAATTTTATTTTGTACTTCAAAATGGTAAAACATCTTACATCGAAATTCCTGAAGGTTCTTATGAGATTGATGATATAAATAATTATTTAAACAAAACTCTTACAAAGTATGTAATAATGGAAAATAAGAATGCAGATGAACCTTTACCTTTGCCTGTAATTCATATAAAAGGAAATAACAACACTTTACGATCTGAAATTAAATCCACGTTAGATATAGATTTCTCCAAAGAAGGTTCTATAAGTGAATTATTAGGTTTTAATCCAAGAATTTTAAAAGCAAACGTAAGAAACACATCAGATTTTCCATGCAAAATTTTAAATTGAATGCGCTGTGCATAGAATGTAATATCATATCTAGTTCGTTCAGAAACGGTGAGCCAGTGCATGTAATTCACGAATTTTTTCCATCAGTCCCACCTGGATATAAAATTATTGAAACTCCTTCCAACGTAATTTATTTACCAATTAACACTAAGCAAATAGATGAAATTACTATAAAAATAACAGATCAAGATCGAAACTTAGTCAATTTTAGGGGAGAAGTGATAACGATAAGACTGCATCTTCGAAAATATAATAAATCTTTGTGATGGGAATAATTTTTATAAAAATAAAAACGGAAGTAAACAATTATATATTCCAAATACTCTGAAAGATTATATAAATCCAACAAATAAATCTAAATTTATCAGTCGGCGTACTAGAATCAATCCATTAACACGGCAGAACAAAGAATTTCTGGAATCTTTAGGAGTTCAAGTGAGAAAACAAAAATGAATTATGAAACTTTAAATGTAAACGAAGCACCATTTTTTGATGGTACCATTGTATACGCCGAAAACGAAGTCACCCACCTTATGCCTCAAGTTCCTTCAACAATAACGACGAAATAAGAATTCCTATACAACAACAAGACATATACACGGTACCTTGGTGTAGTTCTTTACATATTCAAGGAAGTGCATTGGTAATAATTTAATGCTTCCTTCAAACGATGTAGCTAACTTTCTAATGATGAAATGTGCATCGTAACCACTTAAGTTATGAAATACAACTGGTATAATAATGCTCATCTTTAAAATTTAAGTTGCATGCTTGATGAGCAGCTCCTCTTAAATTTTTCCAGTTTGGTGATTGTGATCTCGTACTTAACTTGCGTATCACAAAATAGTTCTTTACAAATATGACATAGTTCAGAAGTAAAAATTGTTGATTTTGTTGGTATTGAGAATTTCCATTGGAACAATTGTTTTAAGTAGTTCATGGCACATGTGACTAATATCTTTCAATTGCATACAAACCAATCTATGCAATCAATTCCTCGGTGCATTTTAAACTTCGAAATAGAGTCATCATAAGAACATTTTAAATAATAAGCAACACTAAATGGTATATGTTTTTGGTATGGTGTGCTCTTGTTTTCGGTTTCATTAAGATTACGCTTTTCAGAATACATTCCAAATCCGCATAAATAACAAATGGAACCTTCTCTTGATAACGATAATTTTTAAATGATAAGTATTTATCCTTTGGTTTTGGTAAAGTTATTGAACACTCATTAGAATTAATACAATATTTTTTATGTTTCTCGAGAATATTTAAAGTTGTGAAGTAATTTAGATATCGTTCACAGATAAAAATCTTATGCTTATGAGATGATACTTGGTTCGATAAAAGAGCAGATAAGTTTTTAATCCAAACAAAGTGAAAACGGAGGTGTATGTCAGATAACTCATTTACACTTGTCTGAAATGTTTTGCTCAAAGGAAGCATAAGGAGATTTATGATTTTGACACTTCTATCGATAACAGGGCTAAGCGAACAAGGTAAAATTTTATTATTTTCAATGCTGAACAAGTTAATGGATAAATTATTAAGTTTTTCAAACCTTCTTATATCTTTTATTGTTATGGGAAAATTTAAACCGTCAGAATTTAAAACATCTTGAAAATGTGGATACGAAGACTTTCTATTAGAATGCGTGTTAACCGGATACAAAGCAGATACGACAGACCAAAGGAAGCAATACGAATCGTTGTTGTTAATGTTTATAACAGCATGTTTCTTCTGAATATAATCTGGAACCGATACATATGTTGAATAACCTACTTTAAGAGGATCATGTTTATTAATATTTACTTTTAGTCCTAAAAGCTCATACAAAGCCAACCCACTATCTTTTTCAGAAAATTCTTCTAGTTTTGTCGCAAGCTTATCAAAGACATATTCTTGATACCATTGTTTTAAATTAGTTGAAATATCTATAACGCTATTTTTAGTACAAAATGTTTTTAAACTTATTTCTCCCGTTTGAGGTTTAATAAAATGAGCGCTTAAAATAACATTTACTTTAAGCATTGATTTTCTGACAGCTTGTTTAATTTTCAAATTAAAACATTTCAAAGATTTCTTCAAAAAAGTTAAAGGATCTTTTATATTAATACTTGATATAAATCCTGTAACGAATTCTATTGTTGAAACATGATTCTACATCTTCCCAGCTCACATTACGCTTTTTAGGTTTAACATTTATTGATAATCCTTTACCAGATATTATTCCAGATGTTAATTTTCTTTTAACTCATTAAGTTTCAAACGATAACATTTCAAATATGCTAAACTTGCTTCTATAGAAGAAGAGGATTCAAACACATTATTTTTATGAATCTGATATTTAATAGCTTTACGAAGAGTATTTATAGTACGATTAATATGAAGTTTAAGTTTATTTACTTCATTTACCGATTTTATGTTGTCTATGTACTTTCGTAGCACTACCAAGTATCGCTTGCATGTATTGCTTAGAGTACTATTCATTACGTATTTAAAATTTGTTATGTTAAAATATCAAAGATAGTAGTAGTACTTCTATCACGAACTCGAGAACAACCCAAACGGCGATAGTATACGAACTAAAAAGACAATGGTATAGTAGGGATTAAAACTGGAAGGAAAGTTGAATAAATTTAAGCAAACTGGAATAGAAAGCATTACTATTTCAATACATTGTTTTTACAACTTTCAACTGAGTTATTAATTATGTCAGCCGCTAACAATAACAACCATCAATTAGGACCAGGTAATATAGAGCCTTTTTTAACTAGTTGTATTCTAAACATATATATGGGTTTATAGACATGGTGATGTGTCCGTACAACCAATTCCACATTATGTTGCGGCACCGGCTGGAGAAACACCTTTACAAATGCCACCCGGAGGAGATACGTGCAAAGAGGGAAGCCCAAAACAAAAAACATATGGAAGAATGGAAAGGAATCACGTCCTACGGCCTCCCATTCACAAAAAGGGAAGAACTCATGCCAGCCGTATGTGCCGCAATTAAATAATGTTTATATTAATAAGAAAGGTTTGTGTATAACAAAAAACAATAAATATATTTTAAACTACGTTTTATTTTAATTGCCTTACTTTGTTATTGTCGATGCAAGTAGAATATATAATTTAAAAAAAGGATTGGAAGTAATTGTCAAGTAAAGAGGGTAAGTGTGGGAAGCAAGCCCACTTTTTGGTCTTGGTGTCAAGCATTTCCTGCGTTTTTAGAAGAGCTTTTTTTAAATTTTTAGGTAACCTAACATTCTGATAGTTGATGATACATATTTTATGAACAAGTCTTTTAAAGTAAAAATATGCAACTTTAACATGTTTAAAAAAATTATTTATCCTAACTGACTAGAGGTTATCTTCTGAAAATAGATTTTTTCTACAAAATATAAAATAATTGCTTATAATGCACTTCAATTTTCAAAGATGAATCTGTCTACCTTAGGTAGTAACTTTAAGTTTGATTGAAAAAAAACGTTAAGTTATTAGGAGCACGCTTTCACCCGAAGGGTAAGCGTGGCGAAGCAAGCAATTAAAATAAAACGTAGTTTAAAAATATATTTATTGTTTTTGTTATACACAAAACCTTTCTTATTAATATAAACATTATTTAATTGCGGCACATACGGCTGGCATGGTTCTTCCTCATCCCAATATTCGTCCTCACCCAGAGGAGGTACATCTTGCATAAATTTTGGTTGAATGGGAGGCCGTAGGACTTGATTCCTTTCCCATTCTTCCATATGTTTTTGTTTTGGGCTTCCTCTTTGCACGTATCTCCTCCGGGTGGCATTTGTAAAGGTGTTTCTCCAGCCGGTGCCGCAACATAATGTGGAATTGGTTGTACGGACACATCACCATGTCTATAAACCCATATATATGTTTAGAATACAACTAGTTAAAAAAGGCTCTATATTACCTGGTCCTAATTGATGGTTGTTATTGTTAGCGGCTGACATAATTAATAACTCAGTTGAAAGTTGTAAAACAATGTATTGAAATAGTAATGCTTTTCTATTCCAGTTTGCTTAAATTTATTCAACTTTCCCTTCCAGTTTTAATCCCTACTATACCATTGTCTTTTTAGTTCGTATACTATCGCCGTTTGAGTTGTTCTCGAGTGAACAACTTCGGGTGAAAGCGTGCTGTAATAATTAAACGTTTTTCAATCAATCTTAAAGTTACTACCTAAGGTAGACAGATTTATTTTGAAAATTGAGTTATTACATCACGCTTACCCTCATTTGGGGTTCATAAGTGTTAAACAGTTTTGATTAACTACACATATTAGTACGTCTGATGTACATATTAACAAACCTTTAATTTTTTAGTATTTGAGTATACATTTGTGTTTCCAATTTTTAACCATTATTACAGACTGTACACTTACTACCCAAAAGTTTTATTGACAAACTGTTGAATACATAGAACACTGATTGAAAGTACACGTTAAATAATGAAGTTCAGTTCATTGAAAATGTTCCTTTTCCATTTTGAGAGTTTTGATTCTATTAATTTTCTTTATTAAAACATATTTAAGTAATTGTTCTGCAGCCTTAATTCTACTCTGAAACCTGATTTTGTCTACTAAATAATAGTTCCGCCTGTCTTCATGTAGATCATTTAAATCATATTCAAAAACTCTGTCACTAAATCGCACTCGTTTATAATTCTTAACCATTGTTACAAGCTATACACTTTTTCTACTAAGTTGTATTCACAATTTGTTTTATTTTTTTGTGTCCTGTTTAAAAAAATATGATGTTAAGTGTTTTCCACCTTGGCGTTTTACAATATCGTGCAAAGAGCACATGAGACACTTTGTGTTTTCTAAATCAGATTCTCCTTTACAACTAGGACACACAAATTTAATAGATATTGGCATCTTAATCATACCACGGTCAACAATTATTTAAAAATTATTAAAATTATATATACTATATATTATGTATATGATGAAACAAAAGGTGGTTAAAAGAAACACACATTATTATGAAATACATTTATTATTACAATTTTACATTTTTTAAAGCTTTATTAATTTCATATATACTAATTTTATGCGATAAATATTCCAAAGATTTTAAATATAACTTCAACCTTAGCTTATACATTTTCTTAATTGCACTTCCTTTTATTCATTTTTGGTTCTTGAATAAACTCAATATTAGTAGTCGGGCCAACTGCTCCTTTACTGATGATATAAATATTTTTTGATGTCTGTATTTCTTTATTAATCCTATTGATGTCTGCAACCGTAAACTTTGATGTAAATCTTTGCGGAAGAGGTGTTTTGAAGTCTTCACATTCAACAAGCACTTGTTCACCAAATTTTCCGTCAACTTTACTAAAAGATTTGACTTTAATTTTTCTTCTATTGGTAGGCTTCTTGCACTTACATAAGGAAGCAAATGAGTAGACACGTTCAAGTCAGCAAAAATGCCATTTTAGAAATTAATTAATAAATTTAAGGTTGAAGTTTAACAAATTGATATTACTGTAGAACTAATATGCATTTCAAGATCCTAAATTTATATCTAACCGTTTTCCCCTCTCTTTTATTACTTAACAACATGCGTTTTCCCTCGATCATACCCGACATTATCCTACCACTTTCTCCTCAAAACCACATGCCGATTCTAGGCCACTGCCGAAGTGCTTTGCCCTTCACGTTTACATACGATCTTTCCCGAAACCTGATCCCGATCCTGGGCCACTTCTAATGTGGTCTAGGATCGGCATCATCTAACTACTCATGTCGAACTTTAAAACGACTGGATCCAGCTTGCAGAACAATTAAAGTCGAGAATAAAACGCGCGGCAAAACCATTTGCCTTTTCCTGGAGCATAGGGCCGCTGACAGGTGTATTCCTCTTTGTTTCATGTTTTTAAACCACTGAATTAATGCTTCATCAACATTTTCTTGTCGTGATTTTCGAAGCCTCTTCGGTTTCAAAACATTTGAATTGAACGATTGCTTAATGCGGTCCTTAGTTTTTGAAAATCATTGATATTGTCGAATGACCCACGCCAAATTCCTTTGCAAGACATGAGTTAGATTCTCCATTTTCTAATCTGCATATTATTGCACCTTTCTCCTCAATTGTGAATGCTTTACGTCGTTGAGACGACATATTTTTTCACAGTAACAAACGAAAAACAATGCGTGACCTTCAAGCGTCAATTACTCACTGAGATTCCAAACAAAAGCGAGCCACGTGCCGAACGTCGTCGGGAATCAATGAACATTACCGAGGGTAAAGAATCATGTCGGTCATTATAACCGGACATAAATTTTATTAAAAATGGGTCATAATAAGCGACATGTCACTGTAAGGGAAGTCATTATATCCGACTTTTCTATAAAGAATTTTATATGAAAACCAAACTTCGTAGTGTAATTACGTCATAATAACCGGTTGGTCAATATAGGCGGAGTCATAATAAACGGATTCTACTGTATATGTATTGTAGAACAGACTTATATACAACAGCAAAAAGTTTGATTAAAAAACATGACTAATAATTCCACCGAATCATATAATAGCGTACTAGCTTAAGTATATTGGAGGAAAAGAATCGACTTTTAAAAAAAAGGAGGATACCAATTGAGGTGTCAAGCAGCTAGCATTTCTTATAATAGAGGGGCTAATTTTCAAAGTGTTATTCACAAAACAATAACAGATAAAAGTCCTGAATGTCATACAAAAAACTTCATCCGAGGAAAAGCAAAAATTTACCGGCAAAGACAGTTATTTCCAAAAAAGAAAGAAAAGTGTAAGAAATAGAGTACAGCAGCGGCTCATGAAGATTATGGTGACGTAGAAGAGATTTTGGATGCAGAGGAATTAACAAGAAGAACAAATATTTTTTTGAAAACGCTTTAAAAAATGATGAAATATTGGAAATTGCGGAGAAAACTAAACGACAAAGGGAAACAGCGTTATGGTTCGAAAAAAAGAAGACTTACTGCTTCTAGGTTCGGAAAAATTTGCAAGTTGAAGCCAGCAACAGACAAAAGAAACGGCTAAAACCATTCTAAAACAATTCTCATAGGCAAGTATGACTTATGGTATTGAAAACGAACCAATAGCCATATGAGAGTTCTCAGAATACCTAGATGAAATTATTTAGTTGTGTGGTTTCTACATTGATGGAAACGAAAATTATCTAGAAGTCTCTCCCGATGGTCTTATTGAAATACGGGGTTTGGTTGAAATTAAATGCCCTTTTAGTTGCAGAACGTTAACACCAAGAGAAGCTATAGTGAATGGGGAAAAATTGCATACGCTTATCTTGAAAACAATCAAATGCGTTTGAAAGTAAACCATAATTATTTTTATCGCAATTGACAAGACAGTTACACATCACCAAAGCGTGACTTTGCTATTTTTGTATTAAGGGACACCAAAAAGGATTACTTTCTTCGATGGTATGCTCCCTAAACTCAAAGATTTTTATTCTAATTATCTACTATACCCAGAAATTTTAATTAGTACTAATTAGTGATTTTAACACTACAGCTAGTATTTTTATTTTATACTTTTATTTTGTACTTCAATGTAGAGTAGGTAATTTGTTTTTAGAGTTATTGTTATGTTATCTAAACCATTTATTTTGTCTATTTATAACCATAGAGCAGAACATTTTATTACATGCTTTTGGATGTAACTTATTATGTTATTATATAAGGTCAATCAAGTTTTACCACATACTGAAACTCCGAATTTTGATTATTTGACAGTTGATTTTGTTTTGTTTTTCTGAAAAATATAACCATTTATGTAAATACGTTGTACTACCAATTTAGAAATTGGTACCATATTAATATTAAAATAATAAAATTTTAAATTTCAAACTTTGACGCTAAGCGTACATCGCATGAATGAAAACTCTGAATGAAAACTGATACTATTTTTGCTCAAGGACTATGTTGAGGATTGACCATGTATTTCTTAATTGTATAAACATTATTAGTTAAAGTCGCAACAAATACCTAACCAAATTCGTCTTGTTTTTTGTAAATCATGTTTTTTATTTGAAGAGCGTTTAATTCTTTAGGAATGATTCTTTCAAAAAAGGCAAAATAGATTGAAAACATGAAAATTGTCCTGGTATTTTATTTCTCTAATTATAAATTACAAAACTATTATCATGACTACAGTAGGCCAACTGAATTGATTGACGTAATACTATAACGCATATAGACTTGTATTACAGCGGTCTCTCTATACCACTGAAAATTGTGGTTGACGCTAACAACGTTGATTTTTTCTTACGAATCACTTGTTATAATAGTGTTCCAGAGAAGAAAGAATCCGTTAAAAATATTTTCTCATCTTTTTATAATTGTTTAGATTTAAATGACAAAAGTGGTATTTATCAACTTACTTGTTCTTGTGATAAATTTGATATTGGCAAAACATCCAGAAATTTAAAAATAAGACTTAAAGAGCACTTACGATATATAGAAAAACCAGAAAAATACAATAATAATCAAAATTCAATAAAATCTACTTTTGCTTATCATATTATTACAGAAAAACACTCAGGTTAAAAAATCAACAACTTATTCATTCCTTTTAATGTTAATAATAACAACAAACACATTTTAGATATACTGAAAATATTTATATTCACACCACAAATTCAAACTCATTAATCAATAATCAAATTAACCCTTTTCGAACTTTGTTTAAACTACAAAAATTTAGTTATCTTCCTTTAGTGCCATCTTTACTTACATTTAAAAAAATAATTTTATGTCAATTTGACATTTTTTTTTCAAAAGTATTGATTTTTGAATGTAAGTATAAGATTAATTTGTTATTATTATTAGCGTTTAATTTTGTACAGATTTTGTCCGAAGATGACTTTAATTTTATTATGAAGTTGAAACCGGTAACACAATTTATAAATACAAGTATTGGCTGACAAAAAAAATATATTTCATAATTAATTAATACATACCATAACCCTTAATGGATCTATCACTAGTTTATAAGATGTTTGTACTGTTTATTGTTACACTATAAGTGGTTGACGTAGTACATTTAAGAAAAAATAAAATGTCATAACCATAGGATACGTCATAACGATGCTGGGACATAATTTTGTCCGGCCCTTCTGTATCAAGTAAGCTAATTTATTGTTACAAAATCTTAAACGCAGATATTTAAACAAAACTTAAAATTAATACAAATCAGATGAAAGAAATAATGTGAGCACCATATAAACTCGATGGTGAGCAATGTTTGGTTACTTAGCACACTTAGCTCACCTTAAGACTGGTATTTATAGTGCATTTCTAGAGGTAAATGTAGTGGGTCCATAACTTCTCCATAATCTTAAAACTAATAACGCAATCGTAATGAATTTTTGAACACACACTCTAGAAAGTTCATTCTGTGCCTTGAAGTTAAATACTAATCAATAGGTTAATTAATTTTTTGTAATTAATGCCAAAAGTTACGTAAACTTTGAGTCCAAATTTTGTAAAAAATGTTCAATTACATTTAAAAAATATTTATATTAAATGCACACTGCATATATTAAACTAAATGTGTGTAAAATTTTATTACATACAAATAAGTGGTTTTTATTAAAATGAAGAAGTTATGAATGCATGCTCGACAAAACCATGACGCTGATGTAATTGGCATTTGTCAACATTTACAGGCATCTATCATTACGAACAGTTCCTTTGTAATTGAATAGATGGTACTGCTGTGATGAAAATTTAAAAATGTAGAATCAGTAATGTGATACTGATTATGGATTCGGTATTTTAGATAACATTTAACGTTGTTCTACCGTAGCATTTGAATTATAAAATTTATTTATCTACGTCTAACTTATAATCAAAATAATTGTGTATGAAATACTACTTTTAAATAAATCCTGCGTAAAAGATAAAATCGTGTGTAAAAGTACAATGTAATTTAAATAGGCCTTTCTCTGTTGTAGTCTTGTAGTAACTGTTTCTACCTGCAAAAATTAGTTCTGACATCGACGAACTCGTGCATAAAAGATTTAAAAAATTGTCGGATTGATTTCTATCATAATAAATTCTTTTGGCATCCTCAGAATATTTTTCAAATATTTTTCAAAACTCTCGAGAATTGATAGCAAAATTTTGTTGAGTACTTGGTAAATTTTGCTTTCCCGGCCTTCAAGGTCAAATAAAATCTAAACAAATTGTCTGATTAATTTCTATCATAATAGATTATTTTGACACCTCAGAATATTTTCTCAAAACTGAAATATAATTTAAACAAATTATCGGATCGGTTTCTACCACAATATTCTTTAGCTAGCGTCAGAATATGTTCCAAAATTTTCTCAAAATTTTCAATTCGAAGTTTGTCGAATGTCAAATAAAATCTAAAATGTTCATCAGATTGCTTTCAACCCGTAGTCAATTGATTCATCCTCGTTTTTTGTCACACCTAGTTTCTTTGAATATTCCTTTTAGGTGTTATAAGGTTATAGTCTTTTATCCATTTCATCCAGTTTATCTATTTCTTCTTTTTGATCATTTTGATTGTTAAATTGGTTTTTAAGTTTGATTTTAGTTGTCCATGGTGGTTTCTAACATTTGGTCTGCCAAGATAGCAGATCCACAAGTGATTTATAAAAAAAAGTTTTTTGAGTGCTAATAACGACCATGAAGCGTTAAATAGCAGTCTCTTATTTTTCAATCAATTTAGGTATTTTATCTCTCTCTAGCACGTTTTATACATACTTGGTCTGCTTTTTTGAAGGTAGCAGATTATTCAGTATTCCCAAAACTGCTGGAGTTTTTAATTCAGAATGAGTAAATGGTTTAGTCCAGCAGTTAATTATCACTGAATGTTTTAATATTTTAAAATGCGTGAAGTGGTTCGACCAGTTAAACTCAATGCAAGTAGAGGGCTACGATAGAAGTAAACCCGTTTTTGAATAAGCTTTAATAATTTATATCTTAATAGAAATCTGATAATCAGATCTTGAGTAGTGACATGTTTGAAGTTCGGCGAAGGCAATGTAAATGTAGCTCTAACTCCAAAACTATGGCATTTTAGTATAAGAAAATGTTTATCAAAAATAATCAGTATTTTTAAAGATTTGAAAAACAAAGTATATAGCGGTCTTCTTTAAAAATCATTGTTTGGTTCATATCCTTTGAAGTTGCATTAAAATCGTTGGAAATCTTTCTTGTGTTTTAGAGTAAAATAAGTAAGTTAGCAGAGGTATGCTTTTTCGCGTGATGACTCTAACATATCTTATAAAATTGTTCATATTTTAAAATTGATTTGTTTTGTTGGATTATTAAAGTACATTGTTTACCTCAGTCAATAAAGCAAATAATAAGTAAATTTTTGACAAAAAAAATAGTAGGATATCGCCTGCACCATGTAATTGTAAATAATATAAAGTACCTTGTTTTATACCGAAAATAAATTGCCATTATATAAAGTTAATTAACATTTAAGTGCAAAAGAAACCTGTTTTTTTTTTCAACTTTTTTTTCCTGAGTGGAAGTAATAAACCAATGTTAATGGTGTAAAAAGGAAAGTTATAGAAGATAAAAATACGAATAAAATGAGCACCAATTGGACTCAATCAGGTAATTACTTTCCAACAAAAATCGGAAAAAGTGAAATATTTGGGTTTTTCCTTTAAAATTTGTTAATTCGTCATTTTTTAGATGTAGGATAAATCTTTCAGGAAATAGGTGGTAATAGTACGAACTTAGTGTGTGCACAACTCTACAATTGTCGGGCTTAGTTTATGCACAAGTACGATTTAAATTTTTAAAGCAATATATTCAATCGAGGCTGAATGCTCGTATATTCTCTTTTCGTTAAAATGATATTTTAACACGCAAAAAATGCATGCAAAGAAGACTGAAAATAACCGATTGTAGGAAAACGGCGGAATAGTGGGTGTACCCTCCGCTTGCGCCGTTTGAGGATTGCAATTATATGTAAGCTGCGCGGCGAGACGGTACTCCCACTACTTCTCCGTTTTTTGGTCATTTTTAGTCTTCTTTGCATGCATTTTTTGCCTGTTAAATATCATTTTATCGAAAAATGAGAATATAAGTTTTTAGTCCTTTCTTTATTTCAGTTTCACAATTTTTTTTTTTATTTCTGACAATCGGACTACCACACGAGCATTCAGCCTCAATTGAATATATTGCTTTAAAAAATCTAAATCGCAATGTGTGCATAAACTAATTGTCCGACAGTTGCAGGGTTTAGCACACACTACACGCTACCATTACCTCCTGATCTCCTGAGAACATTTATTCTACATCTAAAAATGGTTACTTTTTCCAATTTTTCTCGAGAAAGTTATTACCTGATCGAGTCCGAATTGGTGGTCATTTTATTTGTTATTCTTATCTTCTACAACTTTTTACACCATTAACGATTGTTTTAATACTTTTAACTAAGAAAACACGTTTTTTTTGAATTTAAATGTTAAGTAACCATAATGACAGTTAATTTTTGGTATAAGACATTAGTACAAGGTACTTTATACTATTTACAAATACTATTTACAATTACATGGCGTAGGTGGTATCCTACTATTATTTTGTCAAAAATATATTTCTATTTACTACACTATTGTTAATAGATGTGTTATTAAATTACTATGTTTTGTATTTATATTACAAAAAAATCTAATGCTCAAATTTTAGTTAAAGTTTGATATTGAACTGTCACTCGAACAGGTAATCCTCCTATACAGTTTAAGTTTTTGATTTTGTTAGTTTGTAATTAAAAATATACAGAGTGACGGGCCATTTCATGCCAACACCATTGCGAAATAAGAAACGGTAAGAGATAGAGAGTCGGTTAAAATGGAGAAAATGTGTCTATTTAGGAGTAGAAATAAAATGTAATTTTATTTTTTTCCGAAAAGTCACAGCTTACTAAATATCAATTAAAGACAAAAATAGCTCTTTTTTCCAAAAGTTAAATATTGCATTTATTATTGAAGATACTAGAAAATATTTCAAGTAACAATCGTACATAATAATGAGAAAAATATGACTGTTTACTTTATTATTTAAATTTCATCTCTTAGTGTTTCGGAGATCGCAATGGTGCGTCGACATATGAAATGGCCGTCACCCTGTATAGTACCTATGCTATTATTGTTAAATAATTTAATTAAATTGGAAATAATCGCGCAAACGAAAATAACTACATAGGGTTGTAGGGGGTCCTTGTTGAACATAAATCTGAAGCTTTTGGAATCCCATCCTCTCAAGAAACCACCCTATAATTGCAAAAGATTAAAGTAAACCAAAGTGAGCGTTTTGCGAATTGCGCGCTAGAATTTTAGTTCTCTCAAAACAAACTTGAAAAATCGATATTTTTCGAGATATAAGCGCAAAAATAGGTTTTTCAGAAACAAAAGGGTTTGCATGGATTTGCGGAATCCATGTGTCCAAGAAGTCTCTGAATATGATGTGTAGTTACAAAGGGGTAAATTTTCGAAAATTGCCATTGGCGATACAAGCGTCCAAATGCAACACTAGCAAACTCAAAATTGACCGTTTTTTACGACCAACAATTTGCGATCTTCTCGCGAATTCGAGAAATAAATGATCAACAAATAATCAAAAAACGGGTAAATGAATTATAAAATGAACTTCAAATCAAATAATACAACTACTTGACATATTTATAACAGTATTCACAAATTAGCAAACGCATTGCACGCAAAAAGTGATAACTCGAAAGTATCAATTGTTTAAAGTATTTAACTAAGACCTATGTTTTTTGCGTAATTATTTCTCACTCAAATGACGGTGGAACCGGCCGTAAGTAACTTTTCAAAAAATGGCATTTCGATTTCCTTCATTTATTTTCAAAAACACTTAATTTTTGTTTTTTAAAAACTATTTCAAATTAGTATCTACTGTACAAAATTAGTCGACGCAAAAGAAATGCACCAAAAAGGTAACGCGGTCAAAAGGACGCCGCGGAAAAAGGACGCAGCAACCCCATCATAAACTTCATTTAAAAAAATTTTAACATATGAACTATTAAGTAAAGTTAAATTATTCATATGGAATACAACCAATACAAAGTAACTTAAAACATACTATTTCTCCGATTGCATGTGAAACATTTTGTTCCCTATTGTTGTTAAATACTATACATTGTACTAATAAAATCTGATTTGACATGTTTGGACATGACATTTATATTATACCACGCAAGTGGGAAATAAATATAATGCAACAAGACGTTGTTAATATTAAAAGCGTTCACTCCTATTTGATTAAGATGTTTATTCAAATTAATTATCTAATCTAAATCTTAATGAATGCATAATTTTGACTAGATGATGTTTTGTTGGTAACAAAATAAACATACTGAATAATCTTATTGCAAAAAATTCGCCTTTTTAAAACTGCATTATAAAACTATCATCTGTGCTATTTATTGGTAGAAAATTAAGTAATAAACTTTATCACTGATTGATTGATCTAGCTAAATGCCATATTTTACTAGAAATTTCATAACCAAAATCAATGTCGGGAAAACGTCATACATATGATGATTTACTTTTGTCCTTAAACCATAAATCTCGATTTTTGCTTTTCAACAATCACTGCCATTTTTTAAAAATTTGATTTTTTAATTTTTTAGTGTGTTAATATTTTTACATTTTAGAAAAAAATTGATTGTATTCATGACTCATAGTGCGTTCCCTCCTCCTCTTGACATTTTCATAATCTTAACTTGAAATTCTTGAGATTATGTACATTGCGTTGCGTTACCGCTATGATGTCGATGTTAGTCTTTACAAATTATCTAGTACATAGTTATAAACTTTAGAAATTTAAAATTTTACCGCCAACTAAAAATGAGACATTATAAAAGTTGATAACGACTAACCCCAATTAGCAATTTGGTATAATTTTTTCGTAAAAATGCAAATGCAGTTTTCCATAAATTCAAACAGTTCATTTCAAAATTGTATGGGACATATGAGACTGTTTTGTTAAATCTTCATGTGCAATAAAAAACTATGGTTGCTGTTTGAAGCATTTAAGAGTCTTTTGTACTGTCCATTTCCCATGTTAAATTCTATGTCACAGGGTGCCACTCTCAAGAATACAGTTCTTAATAAAAATAATTTTGATTTTACTATTATAAACATCAATTTGTTACGCAAACTTTGGTAGATTCTTGTTTTCCTAAAATATTCTCATGCGATATAATTACGTTTTGAAGACAGAGCTGCTTTCGAAGATTTTGTCGTGAAATGTTGAAATCCTTTCCAATTTTATAATTGATCTTGAGTTAAGAAAAACGTCTCTCAAATTTAGTACAGTTGATAATTACATTTACATTTGTTGTTGATATAAAATAAGGTTGAGGGTGTTCCATTTAAAATAAGCAAGTTATTGCGGCTCAAAACATGTTATTATTTAATCTCAATTTATACACACATCCTATGTATGACAGTGGATTTTTTCACATAAAATCTGATGAATTCATAGACATCTAGTGCAAAATTTAGTTTGGAAAAAGAAAATAGTTTCTGAGATATGAATCGGTAAAATTGTGACGACTTTTTTCATAAAATACAAAATATCTCAAAAACTTTTAGGTTTAAGTAAGGTAAACCTCTATTAAATACATCCTTATTTTGAACGTAGAAACTGAAAATGTAATAATATACAGAGCATTCCATAAAAAAACACAACTTTGATACGTTCTGTGTATTTTGGGACACCTGTATATTTCAAAAGTAATTTTAAAATATTACTACAATAGGTCTCTATCCATCCCAAATATATTTTTCTAATTTTAATGAATAATTTGGCTGTAATATTCCGCGCCCTATACTATAGCGTCAGGAAACGGTAAAACCTGAAACTAGTTTTTCAAACGTGTCCGTGACTTTATCCGTGTTTTATCATTTAAAAATAATAGTAAAGAAATGTTAACAATTCAGGTATAACGATTTTAGCACAAAAGGGTTCAGAATGCTATTACATAAACTTCGTCGTCGAAGATATGCGGAGATTCGGCAAATTTTGGCAAATTAGTTTTTCCAAAACTACGTATAAGAAGAGAAGTAACTACCTATGAAACATTTAGACAACCACGATCCAATGCAAGTGCCAGCATTCATCCGGGGCACATTTCTTTAATACGAATCGATTCGACCCACATTCTATTTGATTTACTCCATAATCTTGCCTAATATTTTCAATTGTTTGTGACTAAAAAGAATTGCAAAATATAATTGTTTTTTCCCACGGAAATGATAAATAATTACAAACATTCTTAAAATTCACCAAAAGGATATTTCTGTAAAATAATTTTCGTGTCTAACCATATAAGGCTTCAAAGTTTTATTTTTAAAAATTTATTATAAAAAATTAATAATTATTTATGAAACGGAGAACGTCTCATTTTGTTTAGTTTTTTGGTCAACATTAATTGCACGTATTATTTGAAGTTCACCAATACATAAAAACTGAGATGGTCAGAAAAAATGTTTAAAAATACATTTTTCCAGTTTTTCAATGAAGCTAATAAAATTAACAAATTTTACAATTTTAAAATATTGAATTTTGTAGAAAATTCTATCGCTGAACAAAAAAAAGGTCTTACGACTTTTTCTCTAAAACTCACCGAATAAAATGATACAGAGAAATTCACAATAAAATCCGCGGTAAAAATTCTATTAACTTTTTGAAGATGTGCGTACTTTTGGACAAAAACTACTTTTCTCATTTCTATATTATTAGTCACGAAGCGATTTGCACAAATTTTTTTCAGGTAAACGAACAGTCTCTAAATTCCTTATTTTTCAGCCAGGGTTACTGGAACTAAATGAAAAAAACAGTAATAATAAAATTTAATACTGCCAGATTTATCAATTTTTTAAAATTGTAATAAATTTAAATGCTAGTAGAGACATGAAGAAACGGCACTTTATACACAAAATCTTACTTTCTTTGTGTATAAGTAAAAAATGAACAGCTTCAGTTTCTAGTGGCAAGAACGTAACTCATTTATTAAAGCGGAATTTTAATATATTTTTAACAATATTACAATAGACCTAGTTTTTTAATTTTGAAACTCAAACCTTCTTTAATCTAAAAATTGAATTAAAGACTAATACCATACATAAAACAAAGTGTTCTATGACGAGAGGAAGATACTTTAGGAAATGTTTAGAGATATTTAAGCTGTTAATGTTTTCTAGATTTTTTGCACCAAAAATTTTAATGAAGGAGAAACCAAACAAATGTATCACGTGAAATGAGAATAGTCTGATTTTGCCCAAGTATTAAAATATAATTGCAACTTTAAATATGTATACAAATAGTCATCTTTTCAAAAAACAGAATATTTAATTACTCTAAATCTTGATACAATCAAATTATGGCTCTCCTAATAGAAAATTTTAATCTCATTTACTAAGTTTTATATTTGGATCTCTCTCAACTTCATTGTAAAAGTCCGGATTTTTAACAGTGATTGAAGCAATTTTCATAAATAAGAAAACAGTGAAGCTCCAAATTTATCTAAAACAGTTGAAAATTAGACCTTTTTTGTTTGAAATCAACTGTATTGGTCGTCTCCATTAATATTCTCCTTCTCGTCATAAAACACTATATACAGGGTGATTTCAGCGACATGGCACACTGCTTGCATTTTTCTTTATTACCTGAGTTACAAAAAAAAATGTTTAGATGATATTTGTGGTAATTGAACGGTTTCATCTATTTATGGTGAAAAAAAATTTGAGTAGTGGTTTTCAAAATATGGCAAATTTTAATATATTTTTTTTTTAAACGAAGAGGTAAATATTTTTATTCCATTCGAAAGCTTATTTTTTGAACTCATTCATATAATGCCCTCTATTACATAATAAAAAATTTGAAAAAGACTGAATTAAAACATATTTTCTTACAGAATATTAGATATTAAATATAAAAAATAATATTAACTAAAAAATGTTTATTCTTACCATTAATAAAATCTTGTAAATTATATTAATACAAGTTGCATTAGTAATAATTCATTTGTTTACATATTTTCATTTGTTGTACACTCATGAAATTTAAAACTTGGACACCCTTGGCACAATTTCTGTAAACAAAAGTTTGCACATTGTGAAGCGGGCTTAAGGGTATCATTTACAATTCTAACAGCAGGTAGTCTCAGCGGGGTTATCTTATAGAAGGACTGTAGAATGAATCATTACACTAAGCATCGTTTTAGAAAATAAAAAATTTACAAGTTGCTTACTTAATTTTTTCTTTAAAGAATATATTTGAAGGTATCACTAATTAAACACCATAGCTAGATTAATTATCGAATCAGAAAATTTTGTTTAGGAAATGTTTACAAAATAAAATTAGGAAATAATTTTGATTTAAACCAACGTCTACAAGCAATCAACTAATTAATTTAAATCAAAAACTAAACATGGTTATTTGGGTTAACTGATTATTACTTATTTTTAAATAAATCTAACCTACTAATTATTGTAAGTTATTAAAAAAATCATTAAACTCTCTATTCATAATATTTAGTCCTTACAAAATGTATATTTTATGACGTTTCATTTTTTTTTCTGTAGTTAATATAAAAAGTGAAAATAAAAACTAAGGCAATTCTTATTGTCAACGTATATATTTAGTTTTTTGACAAGAATTTATTACATAATTATAATTAAGATACCAAGTTATAGTTTAAAATTAAATGAAAACTGTTTTTTTTAAATAAAGGTAATACTATATTTCTTGATATAATTTGATGATATTTGGTGGAATTATTGCAGGATATGTATTCCAATGAAGATTTATTTACTTTATTAATAATTTATGGAAATGGATATAAAAATGTTACGCAAGCTTGCAACATGTTTGCTATGAAATATCCAAATAGGCCGTCCAGGGAGAAAGGTGCTTAGGAAATTAGAAGATAATTTAAAACTTTTGGTTCATTTTATAATGACAAACTAAACAACCCATTACAAACAATGAAGAAATAGACATTGCAGTTTTGGTTATTTAGTTAATAATCCGTCAGGTTCACTGTGAATTGCTCAAAAGCATTTTACTTGAGACGTCCGTTTAATGAATTTTGCAGAAACATACTTGAAACCGTATTCATTCAACTTCTGTTTAAGATAATGATAATGCACGTAGAATAGAATGTGAATGGTTTTTAGTGAAACTCATCAAAACTAGTAAAAGTAAATTTACTTCAACAATATAAAATTCAACAGAAATAACAAAACATAATGTTAATTTAAAATAAAAATTAAAATATGTGGTACCAACAAGATGGCACAAGAGTAAATAAAACTCGGCTCGTATATGATCTAGAAATGATCAGCAGTATTTTGCATATATATAAGAGTGTATATTGCGTACACCGAATATCAGTAATATAAGAAAAGTGGTTCAAATTGTGAGAAAGACTTATACGGAAATATAATAGGTTTGTCTTTTCTTTTGTTTTCCACTATAATTACGCGTGCGCGAATCAAGCGTACTTTATTGGTAGATTTGAAATTAGTGAACATATTTTGTTATTGTTTTCATAAATAAATTTTGAGGTTATACCAGTGCAAATGTTCATGCAAAAAATTAGCAACAAAGACATCTGCTTAAGGAGCAAATTTTTCAATTTGATTAAGTAGACTTTTAGTTAATTTCAAGAGAGAATAACAGTAACTCAAAATTAAAGTTAACCGTGACTGAAAAACTAGCCGTAAGAATGTTTGAGAGGTGCTATCGGAGATAAATGTACAAGGAATTCTATGAAGATACAAAATGTGTATGCATATGTTGTATGAAACATTTCAAGTAAAAATACCCAAAAGGATTAATTTATATATTATGAAAATATGTACAATGAAATAATTGAGCTACATTAAACTACATACATAAACATGTAAACATAAAACTACAGACTAAGAACATAATTAATGATATCACAACAACTTTCAGTTATAATTAACAACATTATTGATTTTGGAAATAAAATTAACTTCAAATATTTATGACGAATGTTTTTCTTGCTCGATGTTAATTTTGCTTCATGGAATAATCTTATTTTTATGTAAAATTCTAACATTAATTTACATAATTGGGATCTGTGATTATCTAGTGCAGATTGTGATAAAATATGCTGGTTCATTTCTGAGAATCAAAACTAAACCAACCCGACAAAATGATAAGTGTGTTAAATAGGCATTATATTATTTTTTTAAAATTATACATTTATTTTCTCGAATAACTTTTTCGGTATCCTTGTATTTTTACTACATCTGCACCAGGTATAATATATTTACCCATATTTTTTAATTCAATAAGTGGATATTTAATATTTCCTATATTTCCATTGGTAATATTATTGCGACAGATTTGACAATCAATGATTTTAATTATTTTTGAAACTACAAAACCTGCAATTTATTCTACAACATTTACTAAATAAATGTTTAAATTCCAACCAGCATCTTCTATACAATCATCGTCTGGTTCAAAAGCATTAGTTTCTTCATAATCACAGATCGGATTATTCAAATTTTCTTTAATTGACTTAAATGTAAAATATCGATATGATCTGTTAAACAATTTGAAGTTTCAAAATAATTAATTTCATGCCTAACGAGTAATCTTTATATGCCGACTCAAATTGTTTGGCATTAGGATTATTGTTAAATCCTCCCTACTACGAATTGCACTGAAAAATGTCTCTAAGGGATCCTGAGACAGCTTAAATGTTAGTAAGTAGTCTAAACCTATACAATTTTTTAAATGAAAATATTTTGAAGATTCATAATGAATCCTAAGAAACCCGTTTTTCTGTTAGTTTTTAAAATAGGAACTCCAGTTGCGTCTTTTAAATTCTCTATGTAATTTATACAATTGATGGATCTATTAAATAATTCATTGTATGTACTGCTATTTAATGGTTTGTTACATCCGTAATTTGCAAATTTACTTTGCAGTTTAAAATATCAAAACAGTCATTGAAAATTTTACAAACTCTGATGTTGCTAAGCTGTTTTGAAACATATTTACATTATTCCTATTTAATAGTTTTAAAGCTAAACATACACTATTACTTAAAACTTGTATACTTAATTTGACACTCATTCGATTATTATCAAAATTAATATGTTTTTGTGTAATTTTAGTAGCAGCGTGTAGCCTTTGTACCGTTTGATATTTATGCAAATTTACAATAAATTCCCATTTAATGGGTTGATTAAATTCGTTAAATAACATTTTTGTCACCTAAAGTATTACGAACTAATTTTATAAGATGGCAGTTATCTAAAAGATAAAAACCTTATTGTTGGCAACAGGATGTTTGAACCATGGTTTAAAAATTTTCATTATATTCGAAACAGGCACCCATTTGAATGCACATACTTAAGTTAACGGTGCACCATCAAAAGTAATCGAAAATACTTTTTACTCCTACATAATGAAGCAATTCTAAACATTTTGCTAGTAAATTAGCTCTTTCCTGTGAGTTCAAACTTTTTATCAAGAAATATGCAATTGGGACCTTCCAGCTTCCATTTATTGCAACCGCCATAAAAACTAAAGCATTTTTAGCTAAAATTCGTTGTCGGATTGAATTTGGCCAGTTCCCAAATCCACACCACCACAAAAGCTGTCGGTTGATGGTAAATATTGTAGTTGTTCCCGAATAGACATCTCATCTATTACAAAATTGCAAATAACGTTTCCCTCATTACCTACTCTCAGTTTTAATGCTTTAAATGCTTCGTCTGAAAATCCAGGTTTACCATTGATTACTGTGTACCATCTCCGCAAAGTAGAAGGATGAGGTAACAACTTCTTAAACTTTCTTCGCACGTAATCATAAGCCTCTCGATGAATAAAATGCTAAAGTTAGAGCAAATGTTCGTAATTGAAGGTTGTATTTTCCATTTGATTTTATTTTTCGTGACAATAATTCTTTAATGCAATCTGGTGTTTCCTAAAAACAATTTGAAATTAAAATAGTTTTGTCGCTTAAACACTTAATATTTACCATAACTGCATCACCAGCATCTTCGACAATAAATTATTTGATTTCAAATGTACAACCAACTCTTTTTAGTCCTTTTATGCGAGCTAATAATCTTCTATTTCGTCGTTAAAAATTTTTAATCTTTGCGGTTAGTATTTTATTCCGTTTAATGGAAAAGTTTAAATGTCGTTGAGCTCGTTTAGGTGTAGAACAATCTACTTTAGCTTCAGTCTCTAAACACCTCCTTTTTGAGATGGAAATTCATTATTAGGTAAACCCATAATAATTGGCACTTTCGATGAAGTTTCATGTTCTTCAATATTATCGATATTTCTTTAGAACTATTTGAATCTAAACTTTCAACAAATTTTAAATTGGGCGAAGTTGTATCTAAAAATGAAAAATAACTGTTATATATACATTTCTATTGAAAGATAAATGTAAATTACCAAGCGTGTTGAACATGAACTGGTTGTGTCTGCGATAGTTTCACAAGGAGCACCTAACAAAATAGTTACAGGTTTACGAATGGTAGGAAATGCTCCCATTGTAAGTGCCATTCGTCCTCCTAAACTCTTGGCCCTTGCATCAATAAAATTTTAGGTAAAAATGTAGTGAGCATAGTTTCACCCTAGACACGTTATCATTCTCAGTTTGCAAAAATTTAACCATAATGGTAAAGTGTCATTGTTTGTCGGAAACCTACAAATGCAAAAAGCATAACAAATTATCACATGTTTTAGATATCAACACTGAATTACTTACTTAAATAGTATATTAAAGAACGCGAGTTTTTAAGTCATCACTTACAGCACGCGTCCAAGTTTAA
Source organism: Abscondita cerata (assembly GCA_030710515.1). Taxonomy (NCBI): domain Eukaryota; kingdom Metazoa; phylum Arthropoda; class Insecta; order Coleoptera; family Lampyridae; genus Abscondita; species Abscondita cerata. The sequence goes on from JALBCR010002713.1 coordinate 42,939, forward strand.
GGCACGAGCCGCGCAGCGGCGAGTGTTTTAATGGACAAGTGCTATAAATGACTTATAAACGAGTTCTTTATACTATTTTTTATAATTTGCGCATTTATTTGAAAAATAAATAAAATTGTGTAATAAAAATACGATATAAATCTAGAGGCTAATTTCATTTTTTTTTATTTGAAGTTGGTACGACTAACTTACCAAGTTTTGAAATTCGAATTTAATTGTTATAGTTAATTGTCAATTTCTAAATTTATGTTTCAACTATGAGCGAAGAAATAAACTGCACTCCACCAGAGATTCGCGAAATTGCCCAAAATGTTGCAATTTCAATAATTCCCGATAAGTCACGGCACCTTTATGAAAAGCAGTACAAAAGTTTACAAAATGGTGTGAAGAAAATCACGTTAAAAATATATCAGAAAATGTACTGCTAGCATATTTTCAATTACAAAGTAAAACATACAAGTCGTCTACATTATGGGCAACTTACTCAATGATAAGATCCTGCTTGAATCTGTACAAAAATATAGATATTTCGCAATATCAAAAGTTACAGGGTTTATTAAAAGGGCTTCTGTTGGTTACATGCCCAAAAATCTAAGATTTTAGAAGAAGATGACATAAACAAATTTATTACAGAAGCCAACGACAATACATATCTCGCGATGAAAGTAAGTGCATATAATTTACATTCATTTTAATAATAAAGTTTATAATTAAATTATTAATTAATTTAAAGCAAACAATTAGGGTAGTTAACTACTAATGTTTAAACAATATATAAACAAAACTAATTGTTTTTGTAATTAATTTAGGTAATTTTAATAATCGGATATAATGGTGCCTGCAGACGTGAAGAATTGACCAAGTTATGCGTTGAAGATGTGGAAATTAAATCCGACAGAATTATTGTTTCGATTCCTAAAACAAAAAACTATATACCGAGAAAATTTGCAATTACAGATATAACCTGGATTGAGTTGATTAAAAAATATTTTAGCCTTAGACCGAATCATGTTACCACCCATCGATTTTTCCTCACTTATCGGAATGGTCACTGCATCAATAGTCCAATTGGTATCAATATGATGGGAAAAATATCTAAAAACATTGCGACATACCTCCAGTTACCTCACCCACAATTATACACAGGTCACTGTTTTAGAAGATCTAGTGCCACACATGTTGCAAATTGTGGCGGTGACTTGTTGGTCCTAAAACGTCATGGGGGCTGGAAGTCCTCTTCTGTTGCTGAGGGATATGTCGATTCTTCAGTACAAAACAAAATAAATATATCTAGGATGTTTGTATCAGAACGAAATGAAATGGATCAACCTGGATGTTCTAAAATATACCTTCGACCATTAGTAATGTTTCGCATACCACAGACATTAATTGCGATGACAGTGAGAGCAATAAAACCTATCCAGGTCTCACAATAAATGCAAGTGATGCTGCAAATGTTGTTATAAATTATAATGTATACAATAATTGCACTATACAAGGGCAAACATTGCAATAGAAGCTATTGCTTTTCTTCCATTGTTAATTTGCAGGTTACATATTAATTGTTACAAAGGAAAATATAAGTTTTAGTTTATAACAAATGTTTCTTCTTAAATCACTTTATTTAATAGATTCTTTTTCATAGTTATATTTATGAACCAACTTAAACTCTTTAACGTTAAATTTAATTCTTTTATTTACAAATATCACCTTAAGCGTCTCTAAAGCAAACAAATATAACACACTGTTGTGATTAAGAAATCACAATAGTAGCAATAATAAAACCCAATTTTGTCCATTATTTATTAAGCGTATGGTTACAGTACAAATTTTGACCATGGTAAAATTGCCTTAACTAAACCTGGATCAACATTTAAAATTTATTACATAAGAAATGCATCTTAATTTTTTATTAGGTTATTGTCTTAAATACTTTTCTTGTTATATTTATTACAAACTCATTTTTCCTTGTAACAACCAATACTTTGGCCGTTTTCTACAATCAACGCTTCCACAAATGAGTAATTCTCGGTGTTTGTTTGCTATTGTACAACCTCTTGCGAACTTACAGCAGGCGATTCAAGATTTTACTTTTGATAACACTTAGATGGCTATAATCATCGGACGATCGACTTATGTAACTGCTTTTACATATGTGTCGAAATAGTTGCTTAATGCAAATGCATTTACATATGTGATTGTTAACACGAGTCGAAACTAGGTGTCGCAAAACTTATTGTTAAAATAATGATGTTCGTCAAACATTTCTTTCAATTACTCGCAAACAGCATGCATTATAACTACATTAGTTGTTACCTTAAAATATAATACAAGACGTTTAATCCAATTTTGTTGTCTTTTTTCAAAAACATTGACCAACCTTGTCTCGTACTTTCCTGGAGAAAAATAAAATCAATTATGCTTGAAAATAAAAGATAAGTAAGGTTTAATATACTTACCAGAATATGCGTATCTGAAATATTTTAAACATAAAAATGATTATTCCACAAATTCTCCACATTAATAACCACAAATCACGCACTTGGTTATAAAACTCATTATGTCAAATTTATTAGTTGCAGTGATTCAGTCTTACCAACCAGGCAAATATAAAAACAGCGTGCTATAATGGTAACGTTATGGCTCATTATAGAACGCAGATTGGTTTTATAATGAAAAAATTATAGAAGCAAATTATAAAAAATTATATCTTTGCTTTTGTCGTTTTGCATATTAATGATTTATATATAGAATTGTGCTTTTGTAACAAATAATGAATGCTTGTCAATGTAATTTATATAAAAGATTTGGTCTGACAAAAGATAGGCATGGTTAAATAATATGTCAATTTAAAAAAAACGTAGGAGTACTTTTTCAAAAGATATGCTAATAAGGAAAATATTTTTAATGATTAAATATAAGGTAGATTAGCTTGTACAAGGGTTCAAAGCGTGTTAAAATGATATACTCAAAGCAGCCTTGTAAAATGCACTACACAGACGAATAACGAATGCAGTTAGGTAAATATAAAAGAAATACCAGTAGAAAACATATATCCCACACTCTAGATAAATAAGAGAAATATTTATAGTCGTAGTCAATATTACACATTATGGCATCAATAAGCTAACAAAAATAAGGTACTTATTAAAGTTCTTGCAAGGAGTTCAGTTAATTTCTCTTTAACTTTCCTCGTGAACACTACCGTACTTAAGTATGACTTCTCGGCATCCTGTCATGTAATTGTGTGTTGTATGGTTTTTCTGTATATTATGCTTTGTTATACAGTGCGACCAGTAAAGTCGTGGGAATTTTTTGTATTAATAGTTTTTTCAAAATTTCTACATCAATTGAAATAAAAAATTCCGAAAAAAATTGTAGAAACGTGATACGTACTATTTGTCAAATTTAAATGTTTTTTCAAAAAAATTACAAAAGTAGAGTTATTTCTCAGAATATCGAAAAAAGTTGTGAATAAAGTTGTTCTAAATTTAATTTTGAGCTTGTATGCAAGATTTCAGTTTCTTAGGGCAATTTTTTTATTTATTATTTTTTGGAAATTGCACCACTGTCTAAAAATTAGACCCAATGCAACCTACACAATTTTTCTTGATTTTGACAATGCTTTAGCCCAGGCATGGTTTCTTTGAAGTATCGCTATATTAAAAGAGTGTTTTTCTAGAAATTTTAAAAAGGCAGTTTATGTCTACAAATAATACACATTACAATTGAGACAAAATTAAGAAGAATTATGTAGATTGCGTTGAGTCATTTTTTAGATAGTGATGCAATAAATAGTGAAAAAAACATAATTGCCCTACGAAGCTGAAATTTTGCATACGCCCTTAAAACTGCATTTAGAACGACTTTTTCTTCTAATTTTTTTCGATATTCTGAGAAATCCCACTTTTGTAATTGTTTTAGGAAAAAAATTAAATTTTAGTGCAAATCACATGTCTACAATTTTATTCGTAAATTTTTTATTGCAACTGATGCCAAAATCAAATTTTGAAAAACACTACGAGGGTTGCCTTTTAAGTGTCGGGAATGAAGAAAAGTGTAAGAGATATAATACGCATTTTTTTATTGTTTTTCAAAGTACTCTCCGCGATAGTCAATGCACTTTTGCATTCAATGGAACCAGTCGTTATAGCATTTATTCCATTCCGAAGTAGGTGTAGTCAAAGTCGCTGTTTTGTAGGCATCCACCGCTTCTTCAGACGTCTGGAACCGTTTTCCTTGTAGCATATTCTTGATTCTTGGGAATGTAAAAATCATTGGGGCTTAGGTCTGGGCTGTATGGAGGATGATCAAGAACTTCGACATTTTGCTGTTCCAAAACGACTTTGTGGCTCGAGCGGTGTGCGAGCTTGCATTGTCTTGATGGAGCATAATGCGTCGATTTGGGTTATCTTTCCGAAGCTCGGCGATCACTTCAGGCAAGCAAATGGTCGTATACCATTGAGCATTAACTGTTCTTTGATTTTCAAGAGCAATCGTTGCTACATGCGCTGATTTGGCAACAAACGATGCAACCATTTTCTTGGCAACGCTGCGAGAGCGAACAACTTTGTCGGTTTCAGTTTACTTGGAAGACCCATACTGCAGATTGGCGTTTCGATTCAGGCTCATAGCTATAGATCCATGATTCATCACCACTTACGATGTCGTAAACGTGTTTTGATGCTCCTGAGTTGAATCGTTGTAGAGTTTTTTGACACCAATTGACTCGAGCTGCTTTCTGTTCTTCTGTGAGGAGATGCGGTATCCACCGGGAAACCAATTTTTTAACACCTATTTCTTCGTGTAAGATCTTTTGAACTGAGGTCCCTGAGATGTCCAATGATGCCTGAATCTCACGGCATGTCAAATGACGATCTTCCAGAACCATGTTGCGAACAGCATCCACGTTTTCTTGAGTGACGGCGGTTTTGGTCGCCCTTCACGCGGTTCGTCACTGAGGTTAGAGCGTCCTCGCTGAAACTCTGCATACCAGCGATAAATGGTTGTCTTTGATGGTGCTTCTTCGCCAAAAACAGCAAAGTTCTACGATCGCATTCTTGCTGGGTGAGGCTTCGTTGAAAGTTATAAAAATAATCGTGCGGTATTGTTCCGGACTTAATTTCATCTCGTACAGCGACTTGGGAACTTTAACACGCTACGGTTTAAAAACTATCAGGCCGATCTAAATGATATTTTGACATTGACATTGACAAATACCAACAGTTGTTTATAAACAGTTTTTGGTTGCTAGTTCTATTCCCGACACTTAAAAGCAACCCTCGTATTAATAAAACTTCTTTTTTTCCCATATTACACAAGTAAGTTTGAGATACTTTATTCTCCCATTTCTCCAATTGAGTTCTTTCAACAAAGCATGATTAACTTAATCGTTTAGATATGCTTCTCAAGTCATAAGATTTTAATTTATTTAATAAGTCTTCGTAAGGCAGAGTATCATAATCAAATTAATACTCCAAGCTTACACTAGGTTTTTTGAGTTTATAAAATTTCTACTACTGTACTTAAAATGCAGTTGTTGTTGATTTTTTTGGTAACCCTGCTAGTTCTTGTGGAAAAGGTTTCCAATTCAAAGTATAATACAAACCTGTATTTGATTATTGTTTAACATTTTTGGAGAAATCTGACAGCACTGATTTTTCTTACAGTTGTTATTTTTAGTTTATTTAGAAAATATCCCTTACTAAACCATTTGTTCATCGATTTTGCCAAAGGTTCAGGTATAATAATTTCAAGTTGTTTCAAGATATTGGTACTTAAACATAAACACTGGATTCGTCAGAATCGGATTACTTGAATTAGAATTAATAAACTTAAGTACACGGTTAGAAAATACAACATCTTTAGAAGATTTCACAAAATTTATTCAAACATTTAAAATTTAATTTTGAGATGTCGACGCCAAATAAAAACCTACAAGTACAAACCGAACCAGTAACGACTGGTTACCCTGTCGGATTTCATACGTCTTTACTTCACGAAATTCTTACATTCACGGAAAATCCCTCTAAATTATCCGAATATGTAAGAGCGGTTGAAGATATTTTTACCCAATTTTGGCAAATAAATCAACCACTATATAAATAAACTTTTGTTATCCGCCGCACGTAACCGTCTTAAAGGTGTAGCTTTAGAGGTTGTTACCGGACAAATTTTTAATTCGTGAGAAGTCCTTTAAGCTTTATTTATAAAATACTTTGGTGACCAAAGGTCCAAATTAAATTAAAAAATAGATATATCCTCACTCAAACAATACTTACAATATAGAATCACCGATCGATTTTGTTACACCACGAATCTGAATATCAAATTCGTAGCAAATGAATATGTCGGCTAGCAAACGGCGAGGGGTGGGTTCGGATAAGTCTCTCACTTACCTTTATTAAAGACTAAAGGTCTTTAAAATATGTCACAGTCGGTGTTGCCAGGCCCCCTATTCTTTTAAATGTCTGATTCAAATGTTCACTAAAGAAAAGGGAGAAATATAAACACTTGATGCAATAAAAAAGAAAAATTATTACCAACAGTCTCTCTCTATTAAATTTAAAAAAACACACGGGTTAATTTCCCGGGTCCTAATTCTAAAAGTATTACGTCGCCTAATAAAAACAAACAATCATGCAGCTACCTCGGTACCGGGGCGTAACAAAAAGGTTAATCACCGCGTACCTAAAACTATTACAAAATGGGATTCATGTAGGTAGAACCGCCGACAACTTGTTACAACATGCTAAGCAAAACTAACTTGTTTTAACGTTACCTACACTAATTCAAATTCACTCACACGAAGTCATCCTTCACGAAAGTTTCTGAAGAATCGGAAAGGTACTTACATTAGAGATTTTTTTCTTCTAATCCGTTACCAGCCTAATTATTCTTTACTACGGGAATCATCCAGCAGGAACCATATTTTTAATCCATAAACAGCGTAATATTTCTTTAATACAGGAATAATCCAACAGGAACCATATTCTTAATCCATAAGCAGCGTAATATTTCCTTAATACGGGAATATTACGCTGCTCTTAATCCACAAACAACGTAATATTTCTTTAATACGGGAATAATCCAACAGGAACTATATTCTTAATCCATAAGCAGCGTAATATTTGCTCAATATGGGAATAATCCAACAGGAACCATATTCTTAATTTATAAGCAGCGTAATATTTTCTTAATACGGGAATAATCCAACAGGAACCATATTCTAAATTATCCGAAGGTTTCGTTTCAATTGAAAACACTATTGCATTCGTAATAATTTTGCGTGCCTCAGAGATAGTGTATAATCCGTATTACGGTTGTTTACACAAAATCAAACGGTACTCTCTTAATAGCGGTAAAGAGTAGTTTTTTAGTTATAGTTCACTTAATTTCCTCATTACACTCGGATTCATACGCACACACTTTTCGGCATTTGCGTTACTTAGCGGTTGTTAAAATTTAACAACATTACTCCGCGTCGTCGCGCAACTAGCTAAAGACCAATTGACCCGTCGAGTGTCTACTAAAAACTCATCTTCCTCGTCCGAGTCTACTTAAAAACTAAACTCTAAAACTAAACTATTCACTAACATCAGGTAAAGAGAGTCACCCCTCTCATCGGTTTTACACAACGAACGTTACAAAAATTTACTGCGCTACAATATTCTCAGAAGTATCAAACAAAACCGCTTACCTAGAATTTCGACCGTGGGCGCAAGCCGTGTTATTTTCATTTGGACAAACATATCTTTAATTTAACTGATAACGTCGGCCAACACCGACTGTTTTTCAAAGAACGAACAAAGAAACCTTTGAGCTAGCAAAACAAAATATGGCCTGTGATGTTGAATTCAAAGAAATCAAAGTGTGAGAACTATAGAAATAAGCGTTTAAACAAATCCTTAATTGCATGGACGTGAAGATAACATCCTTTATAAATCTGAATTAAGAAAAATATCAAATGACCAAAACAATATTCCGACAAACTTGACCATGAAACACACGTTTATTGCAAAGTAACAAAAACATTTTGAAACTATATCGCATTTCCATTCCAAAGACCTTTACGAACCAAAATTATTTACGCGTACAAAAAAAACAGTTTTCACCAAAAGGAGGTGACAATTTCTACAATCGATGTTGATCGTTACTTCCCATTTTAAATTAGAAAATAGCCCTAGTGATGTTAGGGGTTGTTCAGTTAGCTTATAGATATATATATAAGTATATAGATATATAATGGGTGGTTGTAAGTTATCACGATCAATATCAATCGTGTTAACTTATACTGTAATATCTTTTAGCATTATAATAATTATATGTATTTTCAAACTAAACATAACTCCTTGATCTATAAATTACGACAAATGCTAAATTTAAGTGACGACAATAATACCATTAAAGGTAATCCTGTTCATTTAATATAATTTTGTATTAAGAAAAATATTATGTATCGTTAATATTTTTCATTCTTGCGATGTATGAGTTATGTGTTCTAAGTAGCTAGAGTAAGCAAGTTTACTATCATAATTCTAAGTAGCCGCAGGACATAGATATTAAACGATGTTATAAACGTATGCGTTAGAAAGATAAACTTTAGTCTGTAGTGCCGTTTCAGATGAGGCGTATAACGCGTTCTACGTCCTATGTCGGGCGTTTAGACACGTCGCGCTTTTGTTTTCACATGAGTAATAACAAAATTACTACGCCAAGAGTTATTACGATTACGGCTTATTATTTACTAAATTAAAATCAGAAAAGTACAACATCTTAGCAACTGCGTATGCATAAAGCGGCTGTCGCGCGGTGTATCATGTGAATAGCACCTATCATGACCATGTACGTAGGGCTGACGTAACTACGCTTAGCGCAAAGGCCGAGCGTATGCCTGGGCGCGAGATTTGGCGCTCGCTCACACGCCACTGCAACACTCCGCATTCGAAAACTCAACGCTATCAAATTTTGGATGGCGTAGTGCGCGTCCTACGCCTCATCTGTACCTACTTATAATTGACTTTGTAAATTTTTTGTAATTTTAAGTTTTTAAAACAAGTTTTGACGTATAAATATCAAAACTCAACTACATTATTTTACAAATTTTACTCAAATTATTTATCTATACCGATTTTATATTTATTACAAACATCGTATAACTTTTCTGTTTCGTTCAGTAAATATTAAATAAACCTGTTTATAAAAATCTAATCACTACACTATTAAAATAAAAATACGTCAACAAAATTATTCAACAACCCGCCTTCTCTGTCAATACATTTACACTTGCGTTGTTATTGTAGACAAAAAAAGAGAAAATGTTTTTTTCATTTCATTGGATGTAATTTCATATTTTAACGCAGTTTTTAGTTTGGATCAACTTTTTTCAATAACAAATTTTGATATTGTCAAATTCTTTACTCTTGGGTAAAATTTTGACAAACCGCGTACATATAAGGCTGTAAAATGTAATATTGGAGGTTTTTATTTAAGAACATGCATGACTTTGTATAAACAATATGTTTTTTTAGTAAAATTAATAATAAAAAAGTTTCCTAGCCAACTTAAGTAGACATACTGTATGTTATATATTTTATTAATTTCTTAGAACAGATGTAACCGATATTTTTAATAGGTAACACTGTAATGTTTACGAATATAATACTTAATTAAAAATTGTTTCCACGTCAATTTATTTATTTTTTTCATGCCAATGGACATAATGACAAGAAAATTAAAACGTCACCAGCAGTTGAATGCTATTCTACTATTCCCCCAAAACAATTATTTTAAGATTTCTAAATAACCACACAAACTATATACAGCTTTTCCCTTTTCACTGACTATTTTACATTCTAGTAATGACGAAATTAACAATTAAGCGCATTGTATATTTAGAATTTAAATTAAAATGTATAATTAAATAAATTAAAATGTGTTAGACAATTTCCAGACTTTTACTCATGTTTATTGTCATCCTTTATATTTCTTTGGTGCTGTTTAGTTTCTATCGTGCCGGATTTTCAGAAATTAATATGTTGTGTAATACAGACCTTTATGAAAACTTCAAGTTTGAATTCTATTATTTAACGTTTTTATTTTAACTGCTTTGTCGACTTTGAAACAAAGTTGCCGGAAGAAATAGTCGTGCAGATTTTTTTTTGTATTGAGGAATAATTTTATTGTACATGACTGTAAAGTTACAACAAGAAAGTTTTGTAATGCGTGTTTATAAAAACTTTCGAACAAGACTAAAACTAAATAAAATATTAGAGTTGAAAATACAAACTAGAGATGATTATTTTTTATATTTTCTTCAATTTGTGTGTTTTGTACTTTAGTAGCAGTAAAAGACGTTTAAAATGCTTTAGATTTTCGAATTTACAATTTGATACATTTTATTTGAAAGTAGTGGTTAAATTAAGTAAAAGTCTCTCAGAGAGGGGTTGTGCTCAAAAATGAATTTAGCGTATTTTGTTTGCTCAGAAGTCACTCAATATCCTTCCAAAAGCATTTCCCGATTCAACCGATTTTTAAGGTACTTTTCTCTTGACTTCGATTACGTGTGACGGGGGTGGCTTGCAGAGAATGCTGCTCAAAAATAAGATTTGCGGTGTTTATAATTTAGTTAATATACCTTCAAAATAAGGGAATGACTCACTGAGTAATGGTGCTCAAAAATCAGAACTACGATATTCTAACTGCCTATAACATGCTGAGAATACACGTTTTTAGCGAACCCTAAAACGCAAAAGATCAATTTCTACTAAAAGGATTCAGCGGAAAAATCGGAAATACATTATTGCAAAAGTTTATAAATTGATTTTTATTCTCATGTTAGAGTTTTAATTTGTACAAGTGGGGGCTATGTACTTGGCAAATGCTTCTAATAATAATAGAACTTTTCTCCTGTGAATTAAACAGGTTTTAACCATCTATATGTAATATAATTTATTAAATAAAACATATATCATCGCATTTGAAACAATAAACAAAAAGCACAAAATTTTACAATGTTATGTTACTAATCTCGTGAGTTCTAATTACAAACTCTTAATAACCTAGACACACAAAAGAAAGAAATTTTGTTTACATAATTTTATTCGTAACGTTATTCTATTAGGCCAATAAACTCAAGGTTGACCTCGTATGCAACAACATACATAGCATAAAATCAGAGTTTAACATTATTATTTATAACTCAAATTCTTACGGCGCAACACACACAAGAATGGTTGGATTACAGCGTTAACAAATGAAACACTTTAGTAAAGGTACAGAATTTGGTTTGGTATTAAAGCCGATTAATTAGTTTAGATAACGTAATGAAATTTAATTACACAAAAGGTTGAAAACGTAAATGTAAATACCTGGTGAATTAAGCCGGTGTCAATTGGAACACCAGGAGGTCTTCCCCCACCACATGTATCGGTCGAAGAAGGCGTCATACGGCAAAAACGAAACGGACTCGCATAAATCGTTCTAATTATTTTTAAGAATTGTGCCAAAGCACGTCGCCAAAGAAAATTCTTCTTATTACTAAAACATCCGTATAGGCGTGTTGTTACTAATGCACACGTTTTTGTTGTTACTGAGACGCATAAACAAATTGTTACATGCAAACGTAACACAAATGAAAGGGGTAACTAGCTCAGGCTAGACGGGTCGTGATTCGTTAAGTTGCTCGGTGAATTTCCATTTGGGGTGCTTAGAACTTATGTTTTCAAATAAAATTTGTCGATATTAGGGCTGTTATGGGCGCCAGGCAAGGATTTTAAAGAGGAAAAGAAAACTCCTCAAGCTCTTACCTACCAGAAAGTTTGGGGCACCTGCTCTTACACCGCCTCCGAGGTCCGCCAAGCGCACGCCGCAGCTACCTGTAGAGAACATGTACACAGGAACATGACAGTTAAGTAAATAATAAACCGGACTTGAACAAGAAATAAAGTATATTCACACACAGTTCATAAAGAAAATACACAGATACAATAAGTCCGACAATAACAACGCCGGGATACCTAATAGTAAAAAAATAATATCGCGACCTACATACATTTACTTATTACCTCCTGGCAAGAATTTATTAACAAAAATAATTAAACTTAAATTACAACCGCATTACAGCATTTAACTCGTCACAATTCTTATCTGTCCTTAGTATCGAAGGGTACAACGCCTCTCATTTCCGTTACTGACCGCACACAAAAATAAATCAATTGTTATGTCAGAATAACTTTGGTTTTTAGTTCAAGAATTCAATCTATTTAAAAATATCCGCGTCACTAAATAAATATTACAGTTCTCCTACCTTAACTCGGCGCGCCCCTGCTGATTTCTCTGAAAATACGGCATACGGTAGGCCCCCAGGTCAAGGTACACGCCTCTAGATGAAAATGGGAGGAGTCAATGAGCACCAGTTCTACGAAGAAGCCTAATACGTGAGGAAAAGGATCCTTAGAAGGACTCTTATCGTAACATTCTTTTTAATACTACAACAGCCCAAAGGCCATCGTACAAAATTCTTTTTAAGATATTATACGCCTAAAGCGTATGTCGAAGAGATCGTACAAAATTTTTTTGCGAAAATTGTACCTGGGTGCTTGTCGAACTAAATTTTGCGTTAATAGAAACCGCAATTTAAGCGAACTTTTGGGTAGATGCCCCAACACTAAAACAATACTTGTACGTTACGATGAATGTAAAATTGTAGAAATAACCGCGCTGAGCGAAACATGCCTAAGCATACTTAGTAATTTACTTTATCGCATTCAAACGTTCGACAACTGACCGAGAATTCTCAGTCGTTCGATAAGATGACTCAACAGCCGCGCAACTCCTACTCGAATTTCGAATCTTAGCATGTCGATAACACACGGGCCGCTGATAAAATTCACTCAAAAGATTGCAATCGAAAATTAATGTAATACCATTCTGTGCTTGAAATTTTTAGAAAAACGGCCATATCATAGAAACCTGATAAGTTAGAATAAAAGTAAAAACTGCTACCGAAAGGCGAAAACGTACTCTACAAACTGGCACTAAAATGCATTTTATTCAATTTAAACGCAGACAATCGCCATAACTTTATCTATTGATCAACGGTAACCGCAAATAAACCCAAATATCGACTTAGAAACGACTAGAAGATCACAAAATTGTTTGCACTTTCCGGACTAAAGTACTTACTTTCGTCCTGCATAACAGGGACTAAAGTAACTAATTTGAACCTTAGGGATCAAATATGAATTCAAGTCAAAATCACCCATTTTATCAGTTATAAATTGAATGAAAACCCACAGAAAACTGGTGATGATTGTTGATACTGTAACTAACGCCAAATTATCATGACAAAATTGCCATCTGTTTTATTAAAAATTCTTTAAACAATTCAATTTTTAATAGTTGTTTTATCAAAGAAAGTTTAATTTCTGAATCATCGCAACTTTCACTTTCAAAAATCTCCTATTATAGTTTTTTTACTATGAAGAGTAGTTTATTATATTTTACATTAAACTACAATATCTAAGTACAGATGAAGGTTGAACTTTTATAAAATCATCATATGCATAGTAGTTTACAGTTTTAAATTATAGTTTCAGACCTTCTTTTTGTTAGTTCGGTACCAAGCTTACCTATACTATAACAAAATCTATCCCATTTTATTCTGTTTATATGTATGCAATTAAAGAGGAACAACTAATACATAACCGCGTACTACAAACACGAAAGACTGTACATGCACTTTGGTTATGTATATGAATGTTAGTAGAAAAGAACTACTTAATTACTTAATTAGTTTCAATTTAAAAATATCGAACAAAAATATTGCAAGTATTATTACAAATGTTGATCATAATATCGAAAAGTAACCGAAAACCGTGAAAACCGTTTCGAACCCAACACTGCCATAGTAGAGCGAAGTTGATTACTCCATAAGTTGTGTACCTAACTGACAGAATTTTATCCATTTGTGGACATCCATCATAACCACTGCATTGCTATATTTCTCTTCATCGCGGCTTATCCTAGGCTTACTCAAGTTCCAAAGTTGCACTGTGTTAGTTATTTCGTCAAATTTCGTAATTACTTATAGGTATTACAAATGTAATTGCTGAAAAATTATTAAATAAATTAACAAAAGGGGGTGGTTGGACGTTTGAAAGATTTGTAGACAGAAAAAGGTAAAATTTTTAATACTTTTAAACAACTTTCATTACATAAGTTACATTTGAAACTATTTCGTTTTAAAACTGATGCTTCTTATAGCCGCAATAAATACATCGTCTACTTTCAAAGAATCTCTTATAGAACATTCCACGAATTCAGACGCATTAATTAAATACATAAAATTTTGCCCTTCTTCCTTAGAAATGGCATCTTTAAGCGTTTTTCTACATTCGCTTTCTGTACCTACAAAAACATTGCATGCTTATTTTTTAAAAGAAAATTCGATTATTATACCAACTAAAATTAGCGGAATGTGAGGGATTACATTTTCTTATTTCGATACACCACTTCTTAGCCAAATTATCGAAAGACGTCCTGTTCGATATTGAATAACACAAGAGGATGCAATGCGCCTGCAACAATTTTATTTATATACAGAAGAACCCAAAAATCCGTACGTTTCTATAATCATTCAACCGCAAACTTCTGTAGACGTCATCAGTTTCAGCATCTACAAAATGAACGGAATACGGTGTTCGATCGACAATAACATCCTGAATGTTGTTCACAAATCTAAAAAAGTTCAATTAAAATTCGAATTTCAATTGAAAATAAAATTACATGGATGGTTTAAAAATTTCGTTTAGGTTTACATCGGTTGTATATTTTAGCAATAACTCACTTTTTACTTTGTGTGTCACCAACTGCAACTAGTATAACATGCCTGCGTGCAGGCATTTTAACTAATAATTAAGTAAAGTTTGAAGTTTCCTGTTAAATGCGATTTAAGTAATCTAATCTTGGCTAGCAAATATTATACATTGCATTTTCTGTTAAGTAGAAATGTATGTTCCCGTAAAATCAAAGCTACGTGACATCATATATGTTGACATCACATAAAATAAACTATTTGTTTTTGTTAAAAATAGTAAGAGTATTTATACCTAAAATTAGTCATCCAGCATGTAACAAATAAGTTCTTTGCAAATGTTTTTATTTTCAAACTATATTAAATATTTATATTTTTCAAATTCCACGTCACAACCATATGGACTGAGTCCAAATTATTAAAAAAAACTACGACAAGGATAACCTCTCCACCAACACCGCATTTTCCTCTTTCGTTTTAAAGTACACCAACTTACCAAGTTTACAATCAAATTGGGTCTTCAAAGTTGGAAAGCTGGTTGTTTTTGAAGGTTTAATCTGCCATGATACAAGAATAGGAGAAACTCTTAAGTATAGTAAGCAATCCAAAAATTATTATGGAGTCGCCACCGGCAAAAATAGAGAAAAAAGGTAGAATGTAGAACAACAAATCAATATCCAGAAAAAAGTTCATAAGAATCTAGAGCATTACACAGTAAGGCAAAAGTGGAACAAAGTAAGGAATGAACTCAATGCTGACGACATAAATCAAATGATTAAGAGTGGATGTAAGGTGTTTCAGAAAGGGAAAAAACGAAAAGTGAAAACAGTACAGGCGAAATGGGAAAGTCTGTAACGTTCAATTTATTAAGATCAATTATGGTTGAAACGCCTGTCAAAAGCAACCAACAGCTCATACTAGTTTATAGAATTTAGGTAATACGCCGATGCGAGTTTGATTATAAATATCATTTTGAAACCGCATTTTGCTTTGTTGCTATTTTACGAAAAACCAATTTTCCAGAATTTACAAAACAAATTTCGTTAACAAAAGAAAAAAACCTCTCGAATTATTTACAATTTTGTTGTTTGGGAAATTGGTTGAACATAAGTTAGTATTATTAATGGTAATTAAATTGTTTTGTTCAATTGGCATTGTGCGGGGTTTGGTAGATCTACAATTCTCTTTAAATCTATTTTCTGTGCTAAAATAAAAAGGGGTATAACGTTATCCCGATATTGTCGGTATTATATAGACATATATATTTTTACTACCTAAATTGAGTGTCAATCGAGCGTTAGGCTAATTCTAACATTTTGTTTTTGCATCCAGTTACCATCATAACTGCTTTGAAATATATTAGTATCTTAATAATTAAAGATTCTTATTTTCGCTCATATTACCAATTCTCCGACCTCCTCCAAGTGACCTTTAGGGAAGCCCAACGCAAGTGGCTGTCTTACGTTTTGTTTCCGGGATACATTTTACAGCCTGGCGCCCATTAATTTATTTTTTTCTGGTTACGTAATTACTGCACCCTCCCCGACTGTGGGCAAACATTTTCTTAACTATCTACCTAAACGTAACAAGTCTAAAAAAGCCATCTGTTGAAATCAGAAGAAAAATAACGCGATAATGAGATAAGAAAAAGAAAGATTTGCATAACTTGTAGAGGGAAAGCGTAAAGAAAATCCAAGAAACGGACCAAAAATCCGACATGAAAAGAATTACTAAAAGAGGGAGTTTGAGAGGAAAAGAAAGAAAATAGGAAAGGGTGAATTTGTTAAAATCAGAACAATATTAACGCGATAATGAGACAAGGAAAGGAGATAAACATTGTCACAAACTGTAGAGATGGAGGGGGACATACATACAAAAAAAAAGCGTTACATAAACCTTCCATCTAAACAGCGTCGTCGTACTCGTACAGTAAACCTAACTGCTTGCATTGTCAACACATTATACATATAATACTAGTATATTGAAAGATAAGTAGCACTACCGGGTTTTTTGTCGCACAAAAACAAATTTTGCAGCCTAACTGAATGAAATCGCTTTGATTATTATATGACGAATAGCATGCTACAAAGTACTGTGCACTTGGGATCGATTACTACACGCTATTTCGCATCAATAGGTTTTTCATGAACTCTAGCTTCCCTATATTTGATGAGGCGCGCGGTAAAAACCCAAATGCATAAAGTTATTAAAATAAATAAATGAAAATGAACCTTAACCGCAATTGTAGGTGAATGTATTAGACAAAAGTGCTTATGTTTTAATAACCCTAGACACTAAAAACATGACTACCGTTTAAAAAAGAGGTATTCTGTGTATCTACAGAGAATAATTAAATGTTATCTGAGAAATCAGAGGTTTAGTTCTGCGGGGGTTAGTTCTGGGAAATCTACGATTATGTTATTGTTTAGTTAAGTATACTGCTAAACAGTATAGACGATTAGGGTGGTGGTAGTGTGAAAAACGTAGAGAGACCTCAAAATTAAAGTAGAAAAGTATGTAAAGTATCAGGGAAGTGTCTAATTAAGCAGGTGTCTGACTGGAGATAAATAGAATCTGTTGTAGTGGTCGAACATAGACCTTGAACAGTTTTTCAGTACTTATTTGAAGGTGGTTAAAAAATAAAATCGGGAGCTAAAGCAACAAATTGTCGTATACCGAGCTAACACAGTACGAATAATACGCGAGTAACCGTTAACTATTGGCGACGTAATTTGGTCAAAGTGGATTGTCTACAAATCTCCACTAGTATTCGACATATACTGTATCCTAAAATGTAGATAAGTATATTTCGACGAAAACTATACGTAAATTACACGTGTTTTTATTTCATATACGAAAATAAACTGTGCATTGTGTACGTAACACGTTATAATTTTTAAAATATATTAGAAGATCAGTGTAACCAGAAATATATCATATCCCCTCGGAATGTAGAACGTCCCATAGATACGAACAGTAGATTTTCTATACGTGTTAGTGTTTCCTTCAGTCACCGATAGATGGCGTTATGCGTTGGCTTTTCGGTTTTGTCATTGATTGAATATCGCGAAATAATGTTACCACACGACGGAACAACGCAATAATTTAAAAATAAATTTTTTTAAGTTTTTAATAATTCATTTGTATAAATATTACTTGGATATACTATTCAGTTTGTTTAAATTAATCTTTAATCTTAAATTGAGTGTTAGGTGTGAAAATAACCGGAAACTAAAATATTATAATAATGTAACACGTATCGCCGCCTATCGGTAACTTCAGGAAATTCATATGCAAATGCCAGAATCATCTGGACCTTATACACTCCGGGGGGGAGATGTTGTATTTCTGGTATAACCTGTATAATGTGGTGACGAAACCGTGTCCAATTGTCGATAGGTTCGTCTTAACAAAGCATTTACTTTAAGGTGTACGAAACCACTAAAACCTAAACATGCCAACCCTTAGCCACCTTAGTATTTATATATAATAATATTAATTAATTGAATACCATTCTGTGCTTGAAATTTTTAGAAAAACGGCCATATCATAGAAACCTGATAAGTTAGAATAAAAAGTAAAAACTGCTACCGAAAGGCGAAAACGTACTCTACAAACTGGCACTAAAATGCATTTTATTCAATTTAAACGCAGACAATCGCCATAACTTTATCTATTGATCAACGGTAACCGCAAATAAACCCAAATATCGACTTAGAAACGACTAGAAGATCACAAAATTGTTTGCACTTTCCGGACTAAAGTACTTACTTTCGTCCTGCATAACAGGGACTAAAGTAACTAATTTGATCCTTAGGGATCAAATATGAATTCAAGTCAAAATCACCCATTTTTATCAGTTATAAATTGAATGAAAACCCACAGAAAACTGGTGATGATTGTTGATACTGTAACTAACGCCAAATTATCATGACAAAATTGCCATCTGTTTTATTAAAAATTCTTTAAACAATTCAATTTTTAATAGTTGTTTTATCAAAGAAAGTTTAATTTCTGAATCATCGCAACTTTCACTTTCAAAAATCTCCTATTATAGTTTTTTTTACTATGAAGAGTAGTTTATTATATTTTACATTAAACTACAATATCTAAGTACAGATGAAGGTTGAACTTTTATAAAATCATCATATGCATAGTAGTTTACAGTTTTAAATTATAGTTTCAGACCTTCTTTTTGTTAGTTCGGTACCAAGCTTACCTATACTATAACAAAATCTATCCCATTTTATTCTGTTTATATGTATGCAATTAAAGAGGAACAACTAATACATAACCGCGTACTACAAACACGAAAGACTGTACATGCACTTTGGTTATGTATATGAATGTTAGTAGAAAAGAACTACTTAATTACTTAATTAGTTTCAATTTAAAAATATCGAACAAAAAAATATTGCAAGTATTATTACAAATGTTGATCATAATATCGAAAAGTAACCGAAAAACCGTGAAAACCGTTTCGAACCCAACACTGCCATAGTAGAGCGAAGTTGATTACTCCATAAGTTGTGTACCTAACTGACAGAATTTTATCCATTTGTGGACATCCATCATAACCACTGCATTGCTATATTTCTCTTCATCGCGGCTTATCCTAGGCTTACTCAAGTTCCAAAGTTGCACTGTGTTAGTTATTTCGTCAAATTTCGTAATTACTTATAGGTATTACAAATGTAATTGCTGAAAAATTATTAAATAAATTAACAAAAGGGGTGGTTGGACGTTTGAAAGATTTGTAGACAGAAAAAGGTAAAATTTTTTAATACTTTTAAACAACTTTCATTACATAAGTTACATTTGAAACTATTTCGTTTTAAAACTGATGCTTCTTATAGCCGCAATAAATACATCGTCTACTTTCAAAGAATCTCTTATAGAACATTCCACGAATTCAGACGCATTAATTAAATACATAAAATTTTGCCCTTCTTCCTTAGAAATGGCATCTTTAAGCGTTTTTCTACATTCGCTTTCTGTACCTACAAAAACATTGCATGCTTATTTTTTAAAAGAAAATTCGATTATTATACCAACTAAAATTAGCGGAATGTGAGGATTACATTTTCTTATTTCGATACACCACTTCTTAGCCAAATTATCGAAAGACGTCCTGTTCGATATTGAATAACACAAGAGGATGCAATGCGCCTGCAACAATTTTATTTATATACAGAAGAACCCAAAAATCCGTACGTTTCTATAATCATTCAACCGCAAACTTCTGTAGACGTCATCAGTTTCAGCATCTACAAAATGAACGGAATACGGTGTTCGATCGACAATAACATCCTGAATGTTGTTCACAAATCTAAAAAAGTTCAATTAAAATTCCGAATTTCAATTGAAAATAAAATTACATGGATGGTTTAAAATTTCGTTTAGGTTTACATCGGTTGTATATTTTAGCAATAACTCACTTTTTTACTTTGTGTGTCATCAACTGCAACTAGTATAACATGCCTGCGTGCAGGCATTTTAACAAGTAATTAAGTAAAGTTTGAAGTTTCCTGTTAAATGCGATTTAAGTAATCTAATCTTGGCTAGCAAATATTATACATTGCATTTTCTGTTAAGTAGAAATGTATGTTCCCGTAAAATCAAAGCTACGTGACATCATATATGTTGACATCACATAAAATAAACTATTTGTTTTTGTTAAAAATAGTAAGGAGTATTTATACCTAAAATTAGTCATCCAGCATGTAACAAATAAAGTTCTTTGCAAATGTTTTTATTTTCAAACTATATTAAATATTTATATTTTTCAAATTCCACGTCACAACCATATGGACTGAGTCCAAATTATTAAAAAAAAACTACGACAAGGATAACCTCTCCACCAACACCGCATTTTCCTCTTTCGTTTTAAAGTACACCAACTTACCAAGTTTACAATCAAATTGGGTCTTCAAAGTTGGAAAGCTGGTTGTTTTTGAAGGTTTAATCTGCCATGATACAAGAATAGGAGAAACTCTTAAGTATAGTAAGCAATCCAAAAAATTATTATGGAGTCGCCACCGGCAAAAAATAGAGAAAAAAGGTAGAATGTAGAACAACAAATCAATATCCAGAAAAAGTTCATAAAGAATCTAGAGCATTACACAGTAAGGCAAAAGTGGAACAAAGTAAGGAATGAACTCAATGCTGACGACATAAATCAAATGATTAAGAGTGGATGTAAGGTGTTTCAGAAAGGGAAAAAAAAAAACGAAAAGTGAAAACAGTACAGGCGAAATGGGAAAGTCTGTAACGTTCAATTTATTAAGATCAATTATGGTTGAAACGCCTGTCAAAAGCAACCAACAGCTCATACTAGTTTATAGAATTTAGGTAATACGCCGATGCGAGTTTGATTATAAATATCATTTTTGAAACCGCATTTTTGCTTTGTTGCTATTTTACGAAAAACCAATTTTCCAGAATTTACAAAACAAATTTCGTTAACAAAAGAAAAAACCTCTCGAATTATTTACAATTTTGTTGTTTGGGAAATTGGTTGAACATAAGTTAGTATTATTAATGGTAATTAAATTGTTTTGTTCAATTGGCATTGTGCGGGGTTTGGTAGATCTACAATTCTCTTTAAATCTATTTTCTGTGCTAAAATAAAAAGGGGTATAACGTTATCCCGATATTGTCGGTATTATATAGACATATATATTTTTACTACCTAAATTGAGTGTCAATCGAGCGTTAGGCTAATTCTAACATTTTGTTTTTTTTGCATCCAGTTACCATCATAACTGCTTTGAAATATATTAGTATCTTAATAATTAAAGATTCTTATTTTCGCTCATATTACCAATTCTCCGACCTCCTCCAAGTGACCTTTAGGAAGCCCAACGCAAGTGGCTGTCTTACGTTTTGTTTCCGGGATACATTTTACAGCCTGGCGCCCATTAATTTATTTTTTTTTCTGGTTACGTAATTACTGCACCCTCCCCGACTGTGGGCAAACATTTTCTTAACTATCTACCTAAACGTAACAAGTCTAAAAAGCCATCTGTTGAAATCAGAAGAAAAATAACGCGATAATGAGATAAGAAAAAGAAAGATTTGCATAACTTGTAGAGGGAAAGCGTAAAGAAAATCCAAGAAACGGACCAAAAATCCGACATGAAAAGAATTACTAAAAGAGGGAGTTTGAGAGGAAAAGAAAGAAAATAGGAAAGGGTGAATTTGTTAAAATCAGAACAATATTAACGCGATAATGAGACAAGGAAAGGAGATAAACATTGTCACAAA
The DNA here is from genome assembly GCA_030710515.1 of Abscondita cerata. NCBI lineage: Eukaryota > Metazoa > Arthropoda > Insecta > Coleoptera > Lampyridae > Abscondita > Abscondita cerata. The sequence continues at coordinate 65,020 of JALBCR010002713.1, forward strand.
CTGTAGAGATGGAGGGGGACATACATACAAAAAAAGCGTTACATAAACCTTCCATCTAAACAGCGTCGTCGTACTCGTACAGTAAACCTAACTGCTTGCATTGTCAACACATTATACATATAATACTAGTATATTGAAAGATAAGTAGCACTACCGGGTTTTTTGTCGCACAAAAACAAATTTTGCAGCCTAACTGAATGAAATCGCTTTGATTATTATATGACGAATAGCATGCTACAAAGTACTGTGCACTTGGGATCGATTACTACACGCTATTTCGCATCAATAGGTTTTCATGAACTCTAGCTTCCCTATATTTGATGAGGCGCGCGGTAAAACCCAAATGCATAAAGTTATTAAAATAAATAAATGAAAATGAACCTTAACCGCAATTGTAGGTGAATGTATTAGACAAAAGTGCTTATGTTTTAATAACCCTAGACACTAAAACATGACTACCGTTTAAAAAAGAGGTATTCTGTGTATCTACAGAGAATAATTAAATGTTATCTGAGAAATCAGAGGTTTAGTTCTGCGGGGGTTAGTTCTGGGGAAATCTACGATTATGTTATTGTTTAGTTAAGTATACTGCTAAACAGTATAGACGATTAGTGGTGGTGGTAGTGTGAAAACGTAGAGAGACCTCAAAATTAAAGTAGAAAAGTATGTAAGCAAGTATCAGGGAAGTGTCTAATTAAGCAGGTGTCTGACTGGAGATAAATAGAATCTGTTGTAGTGGTCGAACATAGACCTTGAACAGTTTTTCAGTACTTATTTGAAGGTGGTTAAAAATAAAATCGGGAGCTAAAGCAACAAATTGTCGTATACCGAGCTAACACAGTACGAATAATACGCGAGTAACCGTTAACTATTGGCGACGTAATTTGGTCAAAGTGGATTGTCTACAAATCTCCACAAGTATTCGACATATACTGTATCCTAAAATGTAGATAAGTATATTTCGACGAAAACTATACGTAAATTACACGTGTTTTTATTTCATATACGAAAATAAACTGTGCATTGTGTACGTAACACGTTATAATTTTAAAATATATTAGAAGATCAGTGTAACCAGAAATATATCATATCCCTCGGAATGTAGAACGTCCCATAAATACGAACAGTAGATTTTCTATACGTGTTAGTGTTTCCTTCAGTCACCGATAGATGGCGTTATGCGTTGGCTTTTCGGTTTTGTCATTGATTGAATATCGCGAAATAATGTTACCACACGACGGAACAACGCAATAATTTAAAAATAAATTTTTTTAAGTTTTTAATAATTCATTTGTATAAATATTACTTGGATATACTATTCAGTTTGTTTAAATTAATCTTTAATCTTAAATTGAGTGTTAGGTGTGAAAATAACCGGAAACTAAAATATTATAATAATGTAACACGTATCGCCGCCTATCGGTAACTTCAGGAAATTCATATGCAAATATAGAATCATCTGGACCTTATACACTCCGGGGGAGATGTTGTATTTCTGGTATAACCTGTATAATGTGGTGACGAAACCGTGTCCAATTGTCGATAGGTTCGTCTTAACAAAGCATTTACTTTAAGGTGTACGAAAACCACTAAAACCTAAACATGCCAACCCTTAGCCACCTTAGTATTTATATATAATAATATTAATTAAGTGTGTAAACATTATAGAAGGTAAATATGAACATAAAATATAACAACACAGTCATTGGATGACGAGATATAATGGACCGGTCCAAGCGCCAGTCATGACAATATACAAAATAATGCTTAACTTCAGATGTCCTTCAGATTAGTAAGCTATAATACAGCTTTAAATTATGAATGTTTACAAACCCTCCTTTAAACTTTGTTAATTCGGTATTTTCCAACCTTTTATAGAATGTGTTAAATTGAAACCCATACACATAAAAAAGACGTTCACCAGTTGTAAAAATTTTTTAAATTGCTGTGTATTTTTTTAAATGTGTATTTAATTCAAACACTGAAAATTGACGCCGAAACAGTTTAATAAAAGGTCGTCTGTATCGTGACGTCATTTCTTGTATAAATAACATAATTTAGTAAATTAGTGGTGTTTTACGTTAGTGTTTGGTGTTGTTATACACGTGAAAGTGTCTTGATGTCGTATCGGGTGTAAATAATGTATAAAAAAAACACGGTGTAAGTTAATAAAAATACATTATACGAGTACCTTTACTCCTAATATTGTTGTTTTAAATGTACGAATATATCCTTCATTGCCAATTTAACTTAATGGCATCATGTAGTAATTATATGAAGCAGAAATTCAATTTGAAAAAAAAAGTGTCTACCTAATGTAAACTAGGTACTACAATTACGATGTAGCTTTTACACCTCTAATCTCCGCGGAATTTAATCGTTCGTCATTCTTAATAAATTCCATCACCATAAACATATGTAAAAACGGCAGGTTGTTCAAACAAGCCTTTACACTCTTTCGATGTCATGCAATTATAATCACCCGCCTTTAATTCCAATAAACACAAAGATGACCACTGAATCAAGCGTAAACGTAAACAAACCACCATTTATACGAGTGTTGACGTCACGACGCGTTTAAAAATGATTTTAAAGACGGTGTTTTGAATATCTTTAAAATGAAAATATTTAATTCTAAACACATTATATATTTTTTTGTAGTACTGGGGTTTTCTTTTACGTTTATAACTAAACAACGAAGTATAATTTTCTTAAATATAAATTAAATAAAACACCCAATTTTTCTTTTTGATCAAAAACCGTGGACTTCTATTGTTGGATCATCAATAAGATGATTCAGATTTAACTAAAACCTCACCAAAAAAGTGTCGATTTATTTTTAATAGAGCCCAATGTATTAAACATTAATCACTTTTTTAATTTTTTCTAAATTCCTAAATACAATCTTTTTATATAAATAACACTTTTAAATTCTTCTACTAACGCTCAATTTTCAATTCAGGATGATCTAATATAATGAATTAATGAAAGAACTTAATTAATATTATTCTTTTTTTTTTTAATTTTGTTGTCATGTATACGATTGCGTAGAATAACGAAGCTGATTACGAAAGCGGCATATTTCATTAATAAAAACTAAACATAAAAACAACAAAAAACGCGCTGCATAATAATGTTTATGGACTTGTTGAGAAAACATTGCGATCTTTAATATAAGCGGTTTCCTAAGGGTAATTAGATTGTGTATTCAATTTATGCAAGAACCCCTTAGGTATTTTATAGAGAATTTGAATTTAAAGCAAACTTATTCGATTCGAGTACTCTGGCACCTATATTAAATTAATTCTTTAAAGGCAATATAAAGAAAATTGCCAATTAGCTTGAGGTGGTACTGTTAATACATAAATAGAACTTTGTAATGAACATTCCCTCCAATCCTTTTCGGAGAATATTGGGACGCCCGACAGATTTGCATTGCAAAATTTTCCTTTGTGAGCGTGGCGTTCCTTTTTTTTTTTTTAAATGACAGTTTTTGGTTATTAGTTACCGATTTCATTTTATTCATTCGCGCGTGTGTGTGAGCTTTTTACTGTAAACTTTGTGCTCATTAGTCACAGAACAGCTTTTTACATTTCGTATCGTAGTCAACTATATAATATTGTAAATTGTAATTTATGTTTACACCGTTTGAAGACCGTTTTGATGTTTTTTGTTTTAGGTTAATATAATATTTAGACGTTGTGTAATACAGTTGTAACAAGTAAAATATTTAATTATTAAAGTCAAATGCAACAACAACCATTATCAAGTTTTACTTTGTAGTTGAACTTCATTAGTTTTATGCTCTATTAACCTAGGGGTAAGACTGAGACACTCATTTCTCGTCCAGAGATCTATTAGGTATTTTACTTTTACTAACAATGAAGTAGAGCATGAAAAGGAAGGTATCTAAACATATGGGTAGACAAAAGGACTTTTCACTAAGATTTACACATTAACATCTATAAATGCTTATTTTGCATATAAAAAGGAAAACAATATTTGTGTAACACCATCTTTGTTTCAAATTTTAATATTTGTGGCCATCCAATTACATTAACATTGTCAGTTGATATGAGAGATGTCACATTTAAAGGGCACATGCAAAAAAAGATAGTTTAAGTTTGCTATTGATTCATTATCACATTCACATAAGGAGGAATCACGTAAGCCCAATCTGTGTAAGTGTGCTGAAAAACTACCATGATTTAGTTTCATTCGTGTAACAATTTACGCGAATTTACGCTACTTTGTAATTATGGTTATTTGACTAATACCTTTTGGTACAGGATGTATAAGGGTGTAGTAATTTTCTGACGTTTTGACATAGTTTTCTTCCCAATGTTTCTCCAAATCCCTTCCAGCGGATTTTTTGAGTTCACACGCAAAATCTGATCTTGTCAAAAATAGTAATAACTGTGGGTGCATTGTTTTAGTGTTAGAAAAAGACCAGGTGAGTGCATGCTCTATCTGCAGACATTTTTTTTCCTTATTTTTGTACCGCAAATGTCTGGACTTATAATTGTTCTTTTCCGAGCTGCAAGAGTGTGTTCAGTAAACCTCTCGCAACAATCAGAAGATGTTTGTCTAAAGCTACTCCTCGATTACCCGCTATAGAGTTGATGACCTTTGATGGAGACATAAAAAAATTGCCTTTCTTTTTTCAGCAAATTACAGACGCAATACATAATAATCCACTATTAACAGATAGTGATCGAGTTCATTATTTATTAGGAAAACTATCTGATAGCGCTTTATCTGTTTGCACTGGCGTTACAAACACAGTAGAAAACTATTCCATCATATGGAAATCTTCAGTCGATAAATACGAAGATACGCGGGCATTAGCTTTGTCATATCTTAATCAAATATTTGATTTTCCATCAATTACTAAAGCATCGGCTTCTACTCTCGACTTGTTTATTGACAAATTTTCATTTGGTGTAAAGGTATTACAACAGTTTAAAATTAACGACTTACTGGACTTTATTTTCTTTTATCTCGCTACAAAAAAGGTTGATCCAGAAACCAATCGGTTGTTTGAAATGTTTCATTGTAAGAAGGCAAATCCTAAGTACAATGAGTTCACAGATTTATTAAGGAACAAGCTAAATTACTAACGCGAACGTCAGAAGATAATAAAACATTACATGTCGCAAAACCACTAAAATCAAATGTAGTGTACAAATTTATTTCAACCAAATTTTTTACTAGTACCCAAGATTCTTCCTGTTATGTATGTAACAAACCAGGTCACTAACATTTATATAACTGTCAGACTCATGACCCCTAGAGAAAGATTTGGGATTATAAGAAAATATTCCTATTGCAATAATTGTTTAAGTTGCAAGCATAAATTCTCCGCTTGTAATTCACAACGAAGGTGTTCACATTGTTTGCAACGTCATCACACTTTATTACATTTTGATTTTCCGACTTCTCAAAGAACGTCAACCAATCGTATCAACCAAAATTCCGCAACTGCTCAAAATGCTGAAAGTGTTCAATTAACTAGGGAGTTTTTCATGTAAATTTATCTGATCACAGTTTGACTGCTATAAAGTTAGTTATCATTAAACAACATCGTGTTGACAAAAAGAATTTTAGACTGACAACTAAAGTTGATTTTGATAAACTTACTAATTTAATAAAAGTATAAATTGGGATTTTGTCATATCTGACACTGACGTCAATAGCTCTACTAATAAATTTACAGAAAAAATTTATAAAACTATTCAGGATTGCACTATTATAAAAAATCATAGTAGTAGGCAAATAAAATTTATAAATAAACCATGGGTAACCAATAATATAATTGCTCTAATTAAAAACGTAATAGATTAAGCAGATTCATTGGTGCCCAGCTCTTTAAGTCAAGTCTTATTGAAAAAGAAATAATCCGCACGCTTCTATTGACAACCGAATAAAGTTTTCAAAATCCCTATATTATCAACATAAATTAGAGTCAAGCGGGAATAATATCAAAGAGAAATGGGGTGATTTAAATAGACTGCTGGGAAGAAACAAACAAAATGTAAATAAAGTAAAAGAAATTACTTACCAGGATACTTTAATTACAGACGATTCACAAATAGCCAACATTATAAACAAAAAATTTTATAGAAGTACCAAAAAAATTAGCTCAGATTGCACAAAATAAAAAAATCAAATCAGTCAATTGAGATACCCGTGTTATTTGAGTCAAATGGATCAATGTATCTACACCCAGTAGATGAAAATGAAATGATTACAATAATAAAAAATTTACCAAATAAAAATCTACTGGTATAGATAAAATAAATACTGATATTTTTGAAAGTTGCTGCTACTGAAATATCCGTTCCTCTTACGCATTTAATTAATCTCAGTTATGAACAAGGTACCTTCCCAGAAGTTTAGAAACGCTCTGTTGTCATTCCCGTATATAAATCGGTGATCCTCGGGACATAAGTAACTATAGACCCTCGATTCCCAAAGTGGTCCAGGTGGACCCCCAGGGTCCACGGAGCCCGATAGGGTCTACGCTTGCGTGGAAAAAATGGGGGTCCACAACTCGTTAACGGGGGTCTATAAAATGTATTAGGTGACCCGACTTGACTTCTCCTATGAATAAGGGAGACAATAATATATATAGGCAGACAATATTATAAGAAGCTTGACTTCTCCTATGAATATAGGAAGACAATATTATAAGAAGCTCAGCAATTGTTTTTGTAAGAACTTGCATATTCCATATTCAGAAAGAGCGTGTCAAGACTCGCCGATGCCGCGCCGCCCGCCCGCCTAGTTAAAGTCGTGTCTGAACTTGCATGAACTTGTTGGATTTTTCTTTAATATAAATACGAATGCGAATGATAAACATTACTCAGTTGTTTCCGGAATTTCAAAAAGAAAGTGTACCTATATAAGTGTTCACCAGTGACGGAAGTAGTTTTCAGACTTTTGAAAATTAAAGTGAATTGATATTATTGTTTGCCAGTGTTGGAAAAGTAAGTACCTACCTATCTATTTGTTAGCAACTTGTATCTTAAAAGCCACTTCTATTATGTTTGTTAAATCATTTTAAGATTACTTAACAAACATTTTTTTCATATTTACAGGTAAGTAATTGATACGAAACATGGCTGAATCTAAGAAGAAGTGTCGACAGTACAGTGTTGAATATTTGAAATTTGGTTTTCTTCCATCAAATACAGACAAGCGATTGCCCATGTGTCTTTTATGCAACAAAGTCTTGAGCAATGACTCTATGAAACCATCGAAGCTGGAAGATCATCTAAGAAGGTGTCATCCTGACAAAATAGGTAAGGATTTGAAATATTTCCAAACATTGAAGGAAAAGTATGAAAAGAGACCCACCGTGCATAGTATGTTCGCTTCAACGTCTGAAAGCAACGACGATGGCTTGCGGGCATCTTACAATATCTCATTACTTATAGCAAAATCTGGGAAACCGCATACCATTGGAGAGGAGTTAATTTTGCCTGCTGTTGAAGAGGTCTTAAAACTGTCCTGCACAAATCTTCATTTGACATACTTAAAAGAATTCCTTTGAGTAACAACACTGTACAAAGACGTATTGATGAAATGAGCTCTGATGTTGAAAGTTTCTTGTGTAATTATCTGCAAACAACTCATTTTTCTATTCAACTGGACGAGTCAACTTTACCTGGCAATGAAGCATTATTATTGGCATATGTTCGATTTATCAAAGGCGAACAAATGTTTGAAGAGTTACTATTCGCGAAAACTTTGAAGACTGACACTAAAGGTGAATCAATTTTTAATGTTCTGAATGATTTTTTACGGAAAAATCAATTGCATTCACAAACATTATTTCGGTGGCAACAGATGGAGCTCCTGCCATGGTCGGGCGATATCGTGGGTTTATAAGTCATCTTAAAAGGATTATACCAGAGGTAATTGCAATTCACTGTGTCATCCACCGACAACATCTAGTAGCGAAAAAATTGAGTGATAGATTGCACCAAGCGCTTCAATTTGTGATTAATGCAGTTAACAAAATAAGAAGCAATGCATTAAATACGCGCTTATTTGCACAGTTGTGCGAAGAAAATGATGAGGACTTCCAACGATTGCTGCTACATACCGAAGTACGCTGGTTGTCGAAAGGTGCATGTCTATCAAGATTCTATTTGCTTTTCGACTCTGTTTTAGAGTTTCTGAACACTAAAGATCCTGTTTTAAAAGAAAACCTCATGAATTTCAAAGCAGACATTGCGTATTTGACAGATTTGTTCAAAAATTCAATGACCTCAACCTACAGTTACAAGGGGACAGCCTCAATTTGATAAAAACAAAGAGTGAAATTTCAGCTTTTCTTGGTAAACTGAAACTTATGAAGCAAAATATTGGTCGACGTGAATTTTCCCAGTTTCCAAATTTATCGCAGGTAGAATGCCTCGACGAAGATATTCAGACGTATGTTCAACATTTGATTGCCCTGTATGATGATTTTAAAATCAGATTTGAAGACATTCTGTCGATGGATATACCACCATGGATAATAAATCCATATGATGAAACTGAAGTGGAAAATGTGGTACTGCAAGAAGAGCTACTCGAGCTTAGCACTAATGAGGAGCTCAAAGTAGCATTCAAAAGAGGGTATCAATCATTTTGGCTGCAGGCACAAATACCTGAAAAATATCCAGGACTGTGGGGAATTGTGCAAAAATTTCTCATAGCGTTTCCTTCGTCATATCTTGTCGAACGCAGTTTTAGTGCCGTAACAAACTTGTTGACAAAAAAAACGGAGCAGATTAAATATTACAGAGCGAGGAGATTTACGGTTATACTTAACTAAACTCAAGCCAAATATTGATAATTTGCTGTCAATTCACCAAGTACATCCCTCCCATTAAAATTATAACTTTTATCTCAGATTACAATGGCAATATAATCAAAACTTTGATTATATTGCGACTGTTTTTAAAATAATAATCATTATTAGTTTTGATGTTAAATTTTGATTCTACTAAGACTGTTATAACAACATAATTAAAAGTGTAGTAATTTTTGTGTTTGAATAAATAGCTACAAAACAAGAAAATATTTATTTTTACTTTTACCACTCCGAAGTGGGAGATTATTGGTTTCTTGTACTGTGAGTCAATCTTAGAATACAAAAAGTAAAGTAGGAATCCAACTGTTGGATGAAGACGCTTTTAGACTGGCTTTGAAACTTAGCTTGAATGACAATACTCACAGCATAATCAAAGCAATATAAATTCTCACCTTTTTCGAAAACTTTCAACTCATAGTTGATTGAAAAATAGCCACAACACAGATTTACATAGACATATACTTTTTCGGGTTTTGGAAGTAAGTTAGTAAATGTAATAGCTGCAGGGGTCCACCAGATCCAGCAAAATGTTTAAAGTGGTCTATGAGAAAAAAAAGTATGGGAACCTCTGCTATAGACCAATATCGCTTAGTTTCGGTTGTTGCTAAAATTTTTAAGCGTGCTACTCTAAAAGACTAATCAACTATTTAAATTCTATAAACTTTTTCAACTAAACAATTTAGATTCATTCGAGGACTAGGAACACAAAAAGCAATTATGAATTTTTTAGTTTGTATATATGAAAATATTAATAATAAAATGAAAACTGCAGGATTATTTATTGGTTTAAAAAATGTTTTGATTCTGTAGATCATAATATGCTCTTACATAAACTTGAAAGAGCAGGGGGTGCGTGGAAGTGTCGACAGTTGGTTCAGTACATACTTAAAAAATCGTTTACAGTGTGTCAGAGTGGGACGGCATCTTAGTGATTGGGAAACTCTGTACTGCAGGGTTCCCAGGGTTGTGTCATATCAGCCACAACCTATTTGGTTTTTGCTAATGATTTAGCAAACTTTAAATTAAATGGTAAAATAACAGCTTTTTGCTGATGACACAACCCTGGCTTACTCTGCTCCTACGTGGGAGAATGTAGCGGAGCTTATTCAAAGGGATATGAATAAATTGTCTTGATTGGTTTGATTATAATTTACTTAGTATTATTGTTAAAAAACAAAGCTAATTTATTTCTATCCTAGAACAAGTCCTAGTCGTACTAAAGCAACATTAGTTAAATATCACAATCATGACTGTAATAATAAAAATAAACTTGTATGTACATGCAAAACAATAGACATGGTAACTGAGCAAAAATATTTAGGCATTATAATAGACTTGACACTTTCTTTTAAACTCATATAATCTTTATAACCAAAGTCTTATCTCCTGTTTTACGAAAATGATATCACCTGCGAAACATTTTAGATGGAAACAGTCTTCGAGTAACATATTTTGCTTCTATGCATTCTAGGCTGCAATATGGCATAGTTGCGTGGGGTGGAACTTATAATACAATTTTAAAACCACTAATCACACTACAAGAGAAAGTCATTAGAATTTTACCCATTGTTGCAAATAGGACCCTCTCTGCACCTTTGTTCCTGCAGTTAAAATTTTGCCAATAAAAATTTATTTAAATACAATGTATTAAAAAGAATTTTAAAAAAAAATGGAAAATTTAAAACTCAGACTTATAGTAGAGCGACCAGAAATCGTGGAAGCAACAACCTTAAATTACCAAATATTAATATATATTTAATTAAAATTCGTTTTTGTATCAAGGACCATTAATAGCTAACTGTTTACCACCAAACATTTTATATGAGTCAGGTAAAAAAAGATTAAGGGCAATTGCGTCATGGGCTGCTTAACAATAAAAATTTAACAATAATATAATTTAATAATAAAGAGAAAAAAAAGATAAAAAAACAATTATGTAGTTTCGTTAAAAATTTATTTGTATACTGCTCTACATTTTCACTCTCACATTTAAAAATAAGTAAAATTGGAGATATCATTTTATTTTAGTTAATTGTTATATCAATATTTTAACGACCAAACAATATTATATTAATTTTTAAGTAACCAGCAGTGTAGCGTAGGAGCGTGTGTGCGTAGCTAACGAGATAAGTTCGACGCTCAAGGAGGATAAGGACCCGCCTCACTCAATAGCAACGGCTATCGAGTTTTGTCAATTACCTGTTAGCTGTGTCGCTAATTAATTTATATTTATATGTGTGAATATCACCAAGAGAGCACTATATTCTGTATTGCTACTGATATAATTTTTTTGTTTGTATGACGTATTATGTTTGTAACCGATTAAACAGCTCTTAAACCGATGAAACTATTTTAATTGACCATTAACCAAAGTTACTGTAACACTTATGATAAAATTAATGAGAAGCTTTTTGTGATTTTTTAAGGTGGTTACATAACTTGCAACGATCCCAAGTTCCATTTTAGATTTATCACTTTGAAAATTCACTTACTAATTTCGATGATTTCACAATTAAATCTAATGATCTTTTTGCTTAAGCACTTATTTGTGTTTTCGTTGATTATAAACTGATGCATTTTCGTCTTTTTTACAAAATTATTGCATTATTAATTTTATTTTATTTATTTAGGAATACGACCGGCGTGACGGTAGGATCTTCTTACGTTTTTCAATAACACTGAACTAACTCAATATGAAAACTTAATTTAGGTCGAAGGCCAAATGTAGACAGAGCTTTGCGAAACTCAAACCAATCATACAGAATGTGTGCAATGTAATCCGTATGCAAATAAAAACATGTAGTGATCAGTTTTAGTTCTCATCGTAAAAAGAAATTTGATTAAATATCGGAAACTGGAATAAAACTTAAATCGTTTAATCAACGCTGACAAAACCTGTATTAAACATACATTTAGTTTTATCTGAAGCGGTATTAAGCAATTTTATTTTAAATTTTCTCAAGCTGTGTGTCGTTGAAGTTTATTTACCACAAAAACTTTTTAATCAATTAAGAAGAGACGAGTGCAACATAATTTTTATGATTTTTAGTTATGAAATACGTATAATTTATTCTATTAAAATTGAGATCGTCGCCTGTGAACATGTTGCACTAAAGGAATATTAACAAGGAGTATAATTAAAGTTTATTATCTACGTTCGTTGCATTGATATATTAAAGCTTTTTAATTAAAACTACTTTTGCAAGAGTCTCCGAGTTATTGAGTAAATTTAACAAGATTTTCCTTGACTAACAAATTTGATTTGCGTTTGAAACCGGAAGACGGTAGATGTATAAGTTAAATGCTATTTTGATGTTGTTTACAACCCATAATATAATTCAACATGAATTAATTAGAGAAATACTCCATCTAATATATGTACATACAACCGTGTTGAGTAAAATTTAGTGATCAATTTACTTAGCATTAAGTAAATGTTAATCTAGATTCTTTTACAAATATTAAAACACGAACCAAATAAAATCTATATTAATAATTGAGTTAATTCTCCAGGTGTTCTTTCATACATACCGTGGGGTTTGCCTGACCTCAAGTTGTAAAAAATACTTTTCCCCACTCATGTGGGTGGGGCCTGGGGGCGCCTGTTTTTAAATACGACCATCCATCGAGGGATACCTTAAAAATAACGGGCTGACCAAGACGGTTTCAAATATGCATGACAAAATTTTTTCAAATATATCTATCTATATTAATAATTGAGTTAATTCTCCAGGTGTTCTTCTTCTATACATACCGTGGGGGTTTGCCTGACCTCAAGTTGTGAAAAAATACTTTTCCCCACTCATGTGGGTGGGGCCTATGGGCGCTTGTTTTTAAATACGACCATCTATCGAGTGATACCTGAAAATAACGGACTGACCAAAACGGCTTCAAATATGCATGACAAAAGATTTTTTTTAAAAATACCTGAAAAGGTGTGAGTCGTAAAAAATTGACTTTTCATATAGGTATTTAATTATGAAATTTCAGTTGTTGGATCTTCCAATATGTATTATACGTTTAATTGTGCCAGATGGTAAAACCCCTTTACCTCTAAATTTTAGAAGTAACTTCTGAAGGAAATGTTTTAAGCGACGTTTTGCAACAGAAGTAGTTGTTATTTCAGTTGCCCGAAACGTCGCATTATCTAATTATGAAAGGATGTTTTTATTAACAGTGCTATATAGGTGCTCAATCGTCGTCTGCCGGGTCTGTAGACCGGCTTTAAATCTTCTAGTAGTATATAAAACGATCTAGAATTAATGTATGAAAGCTGTAAAACAATTTTTGCACATGATATTATTTTCACTAACTTCAATTACGATAGATATAAAAAAGATTTTGTTGTCTGCACTTTTTCTGGCAATTGTTATTTTATTCGTCTCAGAACCTAGATTCCCAAAGTGGGTCCAGGTGAACCCCAGGAAGTCCACGGGAGCCCGATAAGGGTCTACGCTTGCGTGGAAAAAATGGGGGTCCACAACTCGTTAACGGGGGTCTATAAAATGTATTAGGTGACCCGACTTGACTTCTCCTATGAATAAGGGAGACATAATATATATAGGCAGACAATATTATAAAAAGCTTGACTTCTCCTATGAATATAGAAAGACAATATTATAAGAAGCCAAGTCAATTGCTTGCCTAGATGTCAAGATTATGCGCCGCTCGCCCGCCTAGTTAAAGTCGTGTCTGAACTTGCATGAACTTGTTGATTTTTTCTTTAATATAAATACGAATGCGAATGATAAACATTACTCAGTTGTTTCCGGAATTTCAAAAAAGAAAGTGTACCTCTATAAGTGTTCACCAGTGACGGAAGTAGTTTTCAGACTTTTGAAAATTAAAGTGAATTGATATTATTGTTTGCCAGTGTTGGAAAAGTAAGTACCTACCTATCTATTTGTTAGCAACTTGTATCTTAAAAGCCAACTTCTATTATGTTTGTTAAATCATTTTAAGATTACTTAACAAACATTTTTTTCATATTTACAGGTAAGTAATTGATACGAAACATGGCTGAATCTAAGAAGAAGTGTCACAGTACAGTGTTGAATATTTGAAATTTGGTTTTCTTCCATCAAATACAGACAAGCGATTGCCCATGTGTCTTTTATGCAACAAAGTCTTGAGCAATGACTCTATGAAACCATCGAAGCTGGAAGATCATCTAAGAAGGTGTCATCCTGACAAAATAGGTAAGGATTTGAAATATTTCCAAACATTGAAGGAAAAGTATGAAAAGAGACCCACCGTGCATAGTATGTTCGCTTCAACGTCTGAAAGCAACGACGATGGCTTGCGGGCATCTTACAATATCTCATTACTTATAGCAAAATCTGGGAAACCGCATACCATTGGAGAGGAGTTAATTTTGCCTGCTGTTGAAGAGGTCTTAAAAACTGTCCTGCACAAATCTTCATTTGACATACTTAAAAGAATTCCTTTGAGTAACAACACTGTACAAAGACGTATTGATGAAATGAGCTCTGATGTTGAAAGTTTCTTGTGTAATTATCTGCAAACAACTCATTTTCTATTCAACTGGACGAGTCAACTTTACCTGGCAATGAAGCATTATTATTGGCATATGTTCGATTTATCAAGGCGAACAAATGTTTGAAGAGTTACTATTCGCGAAAACTTTGAAGACTGACACTAAAGGTGAATCAATTTTTAATGTTCTGAATGATTTTTTACGGAAAAATCAATTGCATTCACAAACATTATTTCGGTGGCAACAGATGGAGCTCCTGCCATGGTCGGGCGATATCGTGGGTTTATAAGTCATCTTAAAAGGATTATACCAGAGGTAATTGCAATTCACTGTGTCATCCACCGACAACATCTAGTAGCGAAAAAATTGAGTGATAGATTGCACCAAGCGCTTCAATTTGTGATTAATGCAGTTAACAAAATAAGAAGCAATGCATTAAATACGCGCTTATTTGCACAGTTGTGCGAAGAAAATGATGAGGACTTCCAACGATTGCTGCTACATACCGAAGTACGCTGGTTGTCGAAAGGTGCATGTCTATCAAGATTCTATTTGCTTTTCGACTCTGTTTTAGAGTTTCTGAACACTAAAGATCCTGTTTTAAAAGAAAACCTCATGAATTTCAAAGCAGACATTGCGTATTTGACAGATTTGTTCAAAAATTCAATGACCTCAACCTACAGTTACAAGGGGACAGCCTCAATTTGATAAAAACAAAGAGTGAAATTTCAGCTTTTCTTGGTAAACTGAAACTTATGAAGCAAAATATTGGTCGACGTGAATTTTCCCAGTTTCCAAATTTATCGCAGGTAGAATGCCTCGACGAAGATATTCAGACGTATGTTCAACATTTGATTGCCCTGTATGATGATTTTAAAATCAGATTTGAAGACATTCTGTCGATGGATATACCACCATGGATAATAAATCCATATGATGAAACTGAAGTGGAAAATGTGGTACTGCAAGAAGAGCTACTCGAGCTTAGCACTAATGAGGAGCTCAAAGTAGCATTCAAAAGAGGGTATCAATCATTTTGGCTGCAGGCACAAATACCTGAAAAATATCCAGGACTGTGGGGAATTGTGCAAAAATTTCTCATAGCGTTTCCTTCGTCATATCTTGTCGAACGCAGTTTTAGTGCCGTAACAAACTTGTTGACAAAAACGGAGCAGATTAAATATTACAGAGCGAGGAGATTTACGGTTATACTTAACTAAACTCAAGCCAAATATTGATAATTTGCTGTCAATTCACCAAGTACATCCCTCCCATTAAAATTATAACTTTTATCTCAGATTACAATGGTAATCTGAGATAAAGTTAACATCAAACTAATAATGATTATTATTTTAAAACAGTCGCAATATAATCAAAGTTTTGATTATATTGCGACTGTTTTTAAAATAATAATCATTATTAGTTTTGATGTTAAATTTTGATTCTACTAAGACTGTTATAACAACATAATTAAAAGTGTAGTAATTTTTGTGTTTGAATAAATAGCTACAAAACAAGAAAATATTTATTTTACTTTTTACCACTCCGAAGTGGGAGATTATTGGTTTCTTGTACTGTGAGTCAATCTTAGAATACAAAAAAGTAAAGTAGGAATCCAACTGTTGGATGAAGACGCTTTTAGACTGGCTTTGAAACTTAGCTTGAATGACAATACTCACAGCATAATCAAAGCAATATAAATTCTCACCTTTTTTCGAAAACTTTCAACTCATAGTTGATTGAAAAATAGCCACAACACAGATTTACATAGACATATACTTTTTTCGGGTTTTGGAAGTAAGTTAGTAAATGTAATAGCTGCAGGGGTCCACCAGATCCAGCAAAATGTTTAAAGTGGTCTATGAGAAAAAAAGTATGGGAACCTAACATTGTGTGTGTTTGCTTTTTTTTTTTTTTTTTCTTGCAAAAACCCCCTCAAAACCCCAGCCAAACCAAAAAAAAACAAAAAAACAAAACTCCATATAAAAAACCCCACTCACCCCCCCCCCCCTCCCCCCCTTTCCTTTTCCCCTTTTTTAAAACACAACTCTCCCCCTTATCTTCTCTTACATTTTTTACTTGTATCTTTTTTTCCCCTTCCTTTCCTTTTTTTTTTTCCTGTCCCCCCCCCAAGTTGACGGTCTACCCCCCCTTATTTTGTCTCCTCCCCCCCCCCCCTCCTCCCCCCCTCCTCCCCCCATCTCTTCCCCCCCCCCCCCCCCCCCCCCCCCCCCCCACCTTTTCCCCACTTTTTTCTACCCCTCCTTTCCCCTCCCTTCCTTCTTTTTCTTTTCTTTCTTATCTTGTCTGTAAGTTAGATGCCGAGTATCGATCCATTTTCTTTTTTTTTTCTAACATTTTTTGTGAGCGTTAACTTATTATGTAGTGACTGAGAGTTAACCTGGTCATAAATCTTTCTTTTAAGACTTATGGAAATTTCGCTTTTGAATAAATGGAATGTATGTTTGTGTTGTTGTTCTTCAGTTGTACTGTTTTATTGTACGTAATTAAAAGATGAATCAAATGTAGGAATAACATTTAATATATTATCTACAAAATTTAATCTGCAACACACGCTCAAAATCGCTATTCCCCATAACTTTAACTATTTACATTGCGCAATTTCAATTAATATCATTCATTTTTAGTAGGAGCCAAGCTTAGTCCAATTATTCTTTTTATTTTCTCTGTTTGCTTGTTTTTGTAATTTTGACAACATGTCCTAAACTTCGTCCATATCGCTAATTCGTTTTGCTTCTGTTTATCTGCAGTTCTACCTTTTAGTGGCTTTGTTAGTTTATCTAGCATTTCCTAAGCTTCTCCTAAATTGTCAGTGATGAGTAAAACGTCATCCCGAAATGAAGGTAATTTATCACTCAATACAGTGCTTTAAAAAACTCCAATACATATTACGATGAAAGTTTAGGCGACATTCAGTCATGTGATGTATCAAGTAGATGTTATATAATATTTACGTTATCCAATAGTTACCATTGAGTTATAATCAGCCGTGTATTGTATCAAGTAAATTTTATACAAGGTGTTTCAAAAAAAAGCGGACCCCGCGTCTCTAGGATAGGTAAAAACTGAAAAATAATTGAAGTTTCCTTAGTAAAAATTTTTGTAACGCCATATCCGTATTCAAGATAAAGGGCGTTGAAGGAAAAAAAATTATACGCATTTTTTACGATTTTGCCGAAACTATTGGCAACAATGGAATGAAATTTTGTACGAATATGTGTTGGAAGCTGGTACTTCTCAAGAAATTTGTTTTTATATCTTACTTTTATAGTGGGCGCTTAGTTACACGTTTTGAACCAAGTAGTATTTGAACATAACTTTTTGCTGTTAGATTTATTAATCACAATTTCAAGTGAACTTAAATTATGATTATGAACGTTGTATAACATTTAATTGTTAAATCACATGGCTGATGGTAACTATTCGATGACGTAGGGAAATAACATGTGAAGTCACATATTTGCAGTTTTATATCGTCTGTAATTACAATCCAACGACTTTGTAAGGCAATTTGAAGAAACTGCAAAAGGAAAATATCTATTGTCCAATAAACTCGTTGATATGACAATCACTCGATTTGTCACTGTCATGAAGCTGATATTTTTAAATTTTGAGAATATTCAAATGATTTTTTTAATAATAAAAAGCTGTTAATTAATAAAGTGTTAGATATCATCTGGCTTAAAAATAATTCTATTTCGATAGACACCATTATTGTCCGTTGCAGTAGATAAAACTGGCGAGAGACAAATTGCAAATATTGGAAATACACAAAATTCAAGTTTGAAGAGTCTATTGAACTCTGTTCGTTCTTTAGTTCTTGTACCATTTAAATACAAGAAGAAGACAACTGATTAAGTAATTACGAAGAAGAGCAATCAGCTACAATTGGTAAAACTGATAATGTCTAATCGGTACAACACTACTTAAAATAACAGAACGACTTGATACGGTAAAATATTATTTTTATTGCGACTAGAACGTTCCTTTTTCTTTGTTTTACAAAACACATACAAATCTAGTAGTAATCATAACAAGATATCAAGCGAGACAACGGAGTTCACTACTCACCACACGAAGAGATAACAATACCTTTGGACGCGCGACATTGTCCGACTCACCCGAAGCGCAATTTAAAGTTGAAGACGAGACGAGCGATTATTTCGGTGGAACGGTGGCTCACACAAATAACATTTCAAACGCTACAAAAGATTACTTAGCGTATATTAGAATCAAAAAATTGCGACGGAGCACAAGGGCATTTAATTAGATCACAGTACCTTAATATTTCTAGAAGCAGTTGTCGTACGTGGCAGCAATTTGAAAGAATCTTACGAGTGGCTTGATATTCTGCCCTTTATCTTAGCTAGTTTGCTTTGTTTTTTGTTAGCGGAAACTAAAAGACCTCCGACATCGGCCGTTACGACGTTGGTACAACATCAAAGAACACCCGTACTTAGCTGCTATGCCTTAGCATCCGTGCGTAGAATAATAATAACCCACTGACTTGGGTATTGATGATATCCGTGCTTAGATTCGTGCTTAAAAATTCGTTCTTAATTGGTGTATTTAAAATCCGTACTTTTAATCTAAAACAAACGAAAAGAAAAACGGTCAGGTCTCCACGTTGTATAGAGAAAGATGAAAGATTTCACACTTACGGCGTACTCGTAGAATAAGAAAAGAATGCCCGTCAATCCGTTCTTATCGTAACGGAAAAAATCGGCTAGAATTACGACAACCTAGAATAGATACTCTTTAATTACGGATGTTTAAGAAAACAATGGAATTAATTACCTAAATGTGGTCAAATGACGGAGATACACGCAAGCCAAAGCGTCCACCATTAGAGTAGCAGGCGAAATGTTTTAAACAATGCATTTATTCCTACGGCCAATTAAAACGATTGAAATAAATTAGTTAAAAGTAAACTCGCGCGTTAAGTTAAAAATTAGAACCTCTAAATATCGGCAATTTTTGTACAAAGTGCCGAGATAAACGTAACAACCCTCTACATGAGCAATACGTAACTGGAACGAAGTACAATG